>JAXQQM020082461.1:0-183131 GCA_034641835.2 Pinus albicaulis | reverse complement strand
GGTGTAACAGTCAGGTTTACTCGAGGATCCCCCCACTACCATTGACATTCCTCCCCCCAATGTTGAGATGTCGGAACCTGCTGCCCCCCTCCTATACCTATCATCATCTGCACGACCCTTGGAGTACATTCCCTCCGAATCCACTCCATCTTTTTTGCTTGATTCCCCTTCAGCAACATTCTTGGGCTCTACATGATTTGACCATCTTTTAACTTGTTCTTCCATCATCCCCCGTGACAATCCGTATGTACGCCTTTCTTTCCATGCTGGTGATTTAGGTAGCTTGGTAGCATCATGTGGCTTCCTCGACCTCTCCCTTCCTTCTCATCACCAGGAGGATACCATCCATATCTATGATGTCCTTCGTAGCATGAGCTCCCGCTTTTCCTCCCATAGTTCTCATTCATCACCCTCTAGTCGATATATGAGTCCTAGTCATCCTACCGAGACTACTCCCTCCCATAGTGGTCATTTTATGTCTACCCTATACTCACACTGCCCTCATTCTTCTCCTTCCTCCCATTTCTTGTCTTGTGACACTATTCCGCCAGACCTCTCATCCACACATTATATTGGCTATGCCGACGGGGCAAGTCATTACTCCCGAAATCTCGCTTCTGCCACCTGGGCCATATTTTCCCCCTTGCATACGCCCATTCTTTAGAATGGGGTTTGCATTGGTAATGCCACCAATAATCAGGGAAAATATGATGCAGTACGTGGCCTCTTAGCCGATTCCCTATCTCATCGCATCCTCCATCTGCACGTTCATTTAGATTCCCTACTTCTTGTTTTAAAAATCAATGGTGTCTATCGTGTGCATAACCCTATCCTGTTTAGATAGTATTTACGAGTGAAACTTTTGATATGTGACTTTAGATTCATTACTCTCAACCATGTCCCTAGAAATCAAAATCACTACGTAGATAGAATTGAAAATCATGTTATAGACTGGCATTTATCACACACAAGACCATAACATTTCAAACCATCAACATAATTCATATCCATAATATATATCATATAACATGTTTTTAGAGTCCATCTACTCTGAAATATATGACATGCCCATAGCATGTTATAAAACAATCCAAAATTCAAAAAAACTGGGGGGCACCACTTTCCCCTACACACACACAAGGGGGCACCACTTGCCCTACATCTAATCACTCTCTAGAGGATCCCGAGCCAATGGCTCCGCTCTCGCAGCTCGTAGATCACACGCAGTCTGACCAACCATCGCCATGTGTCGCATGATACCTCGCCATTCTGAGGGTAGCCCAATACATAGCTCTATGTATTGGTCGTCTAAATCCTGCCAACCCCTCTCCAACACACCGATCAGCAGCCCCTCACATATATGACAAATTTCCTCCACAAGAGCGGCCATATCCTCATTCTAAGCCATCCTCGATCCACTTTCACCTGTAGTTCCAGCTGCTACAGGTCGTCCCATATATTCGGCCGGTTTCACCAAAGCTATATACCCGACCAGGCGGAAGCGGCAAGTCTGGATCTCCCCAATAACTCATCTCACTATAGGGATAGTCGTCTAAGTACAATGGAATCTGATCCCAATGGGAGAAGAAATCTCATCGAAACACTCATCCGACCACCCCTCCCCCTCCTCTACACAGTAGTCATCCCCACCGACGCATCCTGGGTTCTCTCGGACCCCCATCAGGTAGTTGTACATGAGGTCACAGGGTTAGGATATTCTCAAAAAAGAAGGAGCACAATACCATCCCATAAGCACAATCATGGTTCACTTGCTGCTTACACAGCGACAACTATCATTTCAATGACACCAACATCATCTGGGCCCACCCATAGTAGGTCCCACTCAACACACTTTCTACAATCATCATCTTCCCTCTAGTGATGTGATGGAGCACTTGGCTGCCCAAGATCCACAACACTGGTACCACCATTGCCTGGGTCTCCAACCTCTCTAGATCCCCAATCGATATCCGAGTCCCTTTGACTCAGACACCTGGTCGACAATGTCACTCTACGAACTCCATGATGTTACGGCCATGCAGTAACACTGGCTGTGTATTTCCCACCATCCCTAATGGTGGGAGACCAGTTAGGAAATATAGATCCTGGACTGTCAGCTCAATCCTGTGCCCCTACACTATAAAAACCTCATGATCTGGATCCCAATAACTGATAATCCAGGCAAACAAGGACTCCCCAGCTCTCATCAGAGGGTTCTCCACAAATTTAGAACCCCACACCTGGCCAATGCACGACGGACACCCTGATCCACTTGGATTTCCGTCCGTAATGTACCCAGGTCTCTCTCTCTCCACTTGATCCGTATATCTGCCATATCTGCACAAAAACCTCATCTTTTTCAGTCTACAGATAGGTAAAACTACATTCAATTACTCAAAAACTGAATCTCAACCCACAATAGCACTAAAACCACCTCCATCTGACAAGTCGCACTTTTTGGCTAAATCCTGGGCTAGGTCACACTTTTCAAGCCCAAACCTGCATCCCAGGTCGCAGTTTTTGCCCCAAAAAGTGCGACTCGACCGTAAGGATGAGGTAGGGGTTGTTACTGAGATTTCAAATCCTAATCTGAACTTTTAATCCATCAAAAACAAAGAGTAGGATTAGGCTTGTTACCTGCAACTGACGGATCTCGATTTCAATGGTCGGTTTGTCCGCTACGATCGCCACAAGATTTAGGGCCTTCTCTCCTCTCCACATTCACCACAGCTACCCAGGAAAACGAATGAATTTGGAGGGAAAATGCCTTATTAGAAGACAAAACCCCTGCTTTTTCTTTCGCCCGCTGCGACCAAACCGTAGCCCCGTTTGACACACTGTCTGCACCGTTGGAAAGCTCTCACCGAGCACTAAAATGGATATCTTTTAGTTTTTCATGTTTTCATACTTCACCAAGACCCATTTTGTCCACAAAGGTTCTCCTGACCTCTCCTCCAAATCGAATTTCCTCACCTACAACACTTGTACTTGGGGCACCACTTTTCCTCCTTCCTTGTCTTTGTTCATGTTTATTTTCATCATTAGATACCCTATTGCACTCATGTTTTTATGGTCCCCCATTGGACCTTTACTGTGTGGCAGCACCATCGAGTCACCCTTGTTTAGAGCATCCGCGTTGAGTCATCATCAGTCATGGAGTCTATCTCGAGTCCCTTTGTATCCCATTATAGTCCTCCATCCTTCATTGCTTGGTCCCTCTCTCGCGTTGCACATTATGGCCTTCAGTACCATTGTCCCCTATCCCTCATGATATTCTTTTAGTCACTACCAAGCCATTCATGCCCTGTATGCTCTAACAAGGGAAGTCGTCTATCTTCTACTCAGTATCCCTCGTTCCATCATCATCATTAGTGTCCGTCTGTTTTTCGCTCTACTATTTTCTCTCGTGCCTTAGTTGGGGATCCCTCATCACCTCACCTATGGCAGACCTCTGTTTGTCGACATCAACTCATTTACTCTATAAGCTAGGTCTAGAGAGCGATGTACCTTGGTTCGAGCTCCTTTTAGCATGATCGTGATCCCTATACTCGATGGTCCAGTGATGCAGCAGCAGCTATTGGTGATTCTCGGGTATGTGTGAGATGCCTCGACCTTCATGAGGGGGTGGCCATGCAGGTAGCCCCCCACATACCTGGATGAATTCTTTATTTTCAACCTTTGATGCAGCTTCTTACATTTGATGATATCGGCCTCAGCCGCTTGCAGCACCTTTTCGATTTGCATGTCTCAGTCAGATTCTGCGAGCCCTTCCCCGAGTATAGGGGTCATTTGGGTTGTCTTTGTATCTCATGTACTACAATATTATTGTATAAGTCCTGGTTTTTACTCCAGGCACAGCATGTATGAGGGATTCATCATTCTATTTTCTGGCTCGTATTTATGCCAGCATGTACTTTATAGTTTGGTTCCTTGTTTAGTGGACATATTATTCTTTTGTACTTTGTCTCGGCAGGCATAGGTATGCCTCGCCCGCCGCCTTTCGCACAAGTACCACTTCATAAAATAGAGACTTGTTTCACCTATAAGTCTCATCTCCTCAGGGTCTGGTCCTTTATCACATTAGACTACCTTACATTTCTCTCTCTGACTTCCCTTTTGATGTCTAGTGATTGAGTTCTTACAACGTACTTCAGTCATACGATTTTCTCCTAACACTCGTACATTTGGGGGCAATCTGTTACACCATTTTTTTGTCATCTAACCTACTATCATTAGATGAACCCAAGTACACCATGTAAGACCAATTTTACCCTAAGTAAAATTTCTTTCACTATGTGAAATAACTTAGTAAAACACCTTTATTAAGTTGTTTATGGTCTAAACAGGAAACCCCAAAAGGAAATAATAAGAAAATCTATATTTGTTTATATTTCTTGGTCATATTTAACCCAAAACAAGGAAATCAATTAAATAAATCCTTATTTATCTGATTATTTCCTAGGAATAAATTATTTAAATCCTATTTAAATAATATTCCTAGTTAAATTTGACTAAATCATTTATAAATAATTAAATAAATAATTATTTATTCAATTACATTCCCACCATTTCCTTAAAATAGTAAATAAATCATTTATATATTTATTATTTATAAATAAAGGAATTGACCCAAGTCAAAAATCCTTTTCCCTCCAACAAATATAATAAAATATTCCTAAAGGGTGGTTCTAGAATTTGATTAATAATATTTTATTCATGCACCAAGTCCTAGACCGCCCTAATATTTTGTTATAAATAGAAGGGTTTTCCCCATTCATTAGTCACCTTTGATTGCATTAGATCACTCTGGATCTATACACTTGGTCACATTTTCTCCATTTTTTCCTTGTGAGCTCCCATTTAGTTCTATGTTTGTCTGGGTTTTCTACACCAACAAGAGAGAGAGATTTTAGATCTGAAATGTTGAGGACTGTCAAGAACCCATCCCATTGACGAGAACCGGAGAACACCTTTCTTTTTTTCCTCTCAGGTGCCCCTTTTCAATATAATATAGAAATTATTTCAAATATATCGTTCTTGTCTTGTCTATTGGATGCATGGAGCTACATTTTACTTTATCTGCTTAATGTATTTTATGCTTAGATATGGATTTGTGCAGCATTATTTGGATCACCTGATTGCATATTTAAAGATATTTGGCAGCCATAATTAATGTTAGGGATATTTTTTATGCGTAGCTAAAGTGGTATTTTATGACGAAAGATTCATACTAACAAGTATGAATAATGCAGAGCTCATAGAACAGTTTCAAGGCAAAATCACAATCCAAAATCAAGGCTACTAGTCTCAAAATTCTTGACATTTCACTAGGAAATTCCATCCTCATGTGGAGCCACTGTTAGGGTCATACAATAATAGGATTCATAATTTTGAATTGACTTTAATTAGTCTTGTAATATGTACATACTTTTCTTTCTGCAAATTGTTTTCCCATATTAGAAAAATAAAAAAAGTAAAGAGGGTAATAGTCCTAAAAGAAAAATCGAAGGACTTGAAAGAAAAAAGATCAAAAAATAATAAAAAAATAACCCAAAACAAAAAAGAGATAAAAATAGCTCATGAAAGTGATGTAAATTCAAATGCCACTACTTTCTACTTCACTTTATAAAATAATATTGTGTGCAGCTTGTTAAAAAAGCCACAATACATGAAATTCAAACAACTTAATCTTGACCTTTCGTGCTTTAAATTTCATGTTGATAGATAGATAATAAAGATCTAGAAAAATTGTTTAATCTTGGTAGATCAGTAGTTGTAATATTCCAAAATAGGAAAAATCTACACTATTGGGAATATCTTAAGATATTCCAAAAGTGGAGCTACAAAAATACATGAACACAATATTGTAAACACAGCAAATATGATCATGTCATGAGAGAGAAAAATATTCAGCCATCATTCTATTAATGGATCAGCAACAATGTACAAAATATCATGAGGGACATGCCACTCAAGCCATAAAAACAAGTCTCCAATGATCAAAGCAATAGATACATGAGATGCTGCAAATATAGAATGTCGGAGAGCAGTGACTGCGCAGTCTATATTAGTGTAGCAGTTGCTGCAAATGTATATACATGAAATATGGCTGAAGGAAAAAAAATAAATGCCCAATAATGAAGATATGGGCTCCAATACAATAATTCTAGCCAACCCGGTGTTAGCCAACTATAAAATTTGTTATATAAAATGTTGGCTAAATCATTTTTTTGGAGCCTTCAAGGAACAAATTTTATTCCAAAAAGTGTTATCTCTTGAAGACTCTTGAAGGCCTCATGCCTCTGTCCAAATCTTCACTGTTGTGCCCATTTTACACTCAAAAATCCTGTTGACTCCCAAGAGAGAATACTGCTGCAAACACCATTTTCCCCTTCCTTCCACTTTCAATACTAACCTCGTTTTTATCCTTTTATTTCCCATAAAAATCCTTCATTTTCATGTTTTCCCTTTTTTCCCTTCATTAAAACCCCTGTGATAAGGTTTAAGACTCCTTCTTTGCCTTATCGAAACCCTCAAAACCATTGGAAAAACATTGAAAACTTCATAAAAATACATATTTCTGTGTAAAGGTTTAAGCCCCCTTGGGCTAAGTCTTTAACCATTTCCACTAAGCATGCCCTGGTGCTGGAACCAGGCGCTAAGCCATTTCAGTGCCTATCACATCACAGAGAACCGAGCACACAAATATTTTGCCATGTTAAAAGCTACGATGCCGATTAGCCCCGCACGTTATAACCCCCGGTCATATTACTTTCCATATAACCCACGGCCCCGCAAACGGGTGCCAAGCCGTATTGAAAATATATTTTCCGCCCCCAAATCTTAAACCTTTGTTATATTAAATTTTTGGGTTTTAAATGTTTTTGATCATCAACTATTCAAAACCGGGTGGGATTCATCGCACCGCTTTTGAGAGGGAGGTAGTTTTTTCTGTTTGGCAACGATGCCATCCAACGTCTCACACGTGGCTTTAAGCCGTTTTGAAATACCACCCTCATCGTGCATTAAATATCGGTTATCGGCCCGGCGTGATATTAGCATACACCATCCGATCTAAGGCTAGCTCATCGGACAACGATCTCGCTCTGAAAAATTCCCTAAGATAAAAAGTGGTACGACGCGGTTACTCAAAACGTCTCCGCCATTGATCTAATCTGCAAATCGGTGGTCCACACTCAATCTCCCCGGTCCCCTCGTCCACAACGGTAGTCGGTGGTCCCAGCGCCACTCAGTGTCCACGCAGCAGCAGTGGCAAGTCCCTTTTGTGACCCAAAATAATTATACAGTGTGGTTTAATTAAAGGTTTTGAAGTCCAGGGCATGTTTCTAAGGTTTTGTGGTACCTGATTTCAACCGTTGATCACATGGGCCAATCTCATCTGACGGCCCACGTTCATTCCAAACTCCCCACTCATTTTTCCACCATTTTTACTGAAACATAAGGTTTTAAACCTTTTTCTCCGATTTTTATTTTATTTTTCCGAATAATGTGAACCCTTCACGTTATTTATTCACCTCCACTCCCGACCGTCGATCTCTACATGATCGACGGCTTTGATTTAAATTCTTCTTCCGCCTTCCCTTTGACCTCCTCTAATAAATCTCGACCATTGGATGATGCCATCCAACGACCATGCTCTCTTCACGTGCCTTCTAAAGCAGTAAACCTATATATGAAGGATTTTATGATGTTGTTTGTATTTTGCAGGGTTTTAATGGTTCTTCTGCTATAACTGAAGAAAATTTCAAAGGCTAAGGGTGACGACCCTCCCACCTTCAATTCATCAAATGGAATCATTTGCAGGATTCAACTCCACATTTCATCAATGATTCATGAGGCATTGATGCCATTCGATCCCTGTGCAGCACTGCACACCAATAAACAAAATGAATCAAACACAAGTCAAAGAGTATCAGTGTTGAAGACAGGAACACACTAGAAAATGAGATTGGATACAGATCTATGGAGACTACAGCTAAGATGGATTATCAAAAGCCTAATCCCACTATTAAAACATAGTTTAAAGGTAAATCATAAAGGTTCATCAGACAGAAAGCCTCCACCACCACATCTTAGGCAAATTGATTCCTCCCAGCTACCACAGTGCCACTTGTGCCTCAAAGCATTCAAAAAGAGGCTGAAGTTATTGATCAATATCAGGTATTTACCTCAGCGCAACCAGAGAAATTAATTCTGCAAATAAACTTAATGACAAAATATCAGCAGAGTTACTTCAACATAACAGAGAGCCTCAAAAGTCAAAAGAGCTCCTACTGAGCTTAAATCTTAATGTAAATTATTTAATACATAGGACACCTATGTAAGCTTCGTCATCGAGCCTCCCAAAGGCCGAGAATCCATTAAGACTGTATTAATTATCTTTGGAGATATTTTATCAGATCTCACTTCCTCATTCTTCTATAAATACTATAGAAGAAGATGAGGGAGGGGTTGGTTGAGTTAGTTGCTGAAATTTGAAAGGTAATTGAGCTGGAAAAATTCTGATTGTAAATAGTGTTCACTAACTCTTGGAGCTCTGCTTGTAATAGATAATTTAGTTTGGGAAGTGTAGATGAGTGCTAAACTAAAACATTGGACTTGAAGCTGTAACTGGTTTGGAGCATCAATACAAGCTTATTTATGGGATCCTGGTCTATGTTGACGATGATGTTATTTCTTATGGTGAATTGTTGTTTTATTTATGTTTTCACTGTGTTCACCTTCTCTTATAAAGAACAACATGCATAGAGTTAGGACCTACTGTATATCAGTACCCTTCTCTGACTGAAAATCTTTATCTTCATGTTTTCTTCCAAATCTGTGTTATTTAGGAATGATTTAATTCAGCTTAAGCATAGGAATGTTGGCATTCCCACGTCTTATTGTCTTAGTTGAATATTGTTCTTGGATGTTATTTCCAGTATATGTTAAGTAGAGATGAACTAAGGAAGATATGGTGTGCCCTGGTCCTAGTTTTATCCCAAAATACTGTCTGAAAGTATCCCTTGGAATGTGTTAAAAGCTGGCTAGTTTCAAAGTACTTACTAGATCTTAGGCCATTCTGTGTTATATTTGTGTCTGTCTTGAAAGTAACCAAGTAAAGCAGAGCTAGGAGAGGATTTGTGGTGAGCCCAACCAACTAGTTTCTTCTCCAAAAGTTTCCTTCAAGTTTCCCTCTGTTTTAAAATGTTTTCTATTGAAAGAGCATCAAAGGCTGGCTAGTTTAAAAGTACTTACCAGATCATAGTTTTATTTCATGTTTTTCTTAAGTGTGTGTCAAAGGCTGGCTAGTTTCAAAGTACTTACCAGATCCTGGACTGCTCTTTGTTCTTCATCTATTTAATTCCCCTTCTTATTGTCCCATTTCATTCCATAAATCAAACTTTAAAGAGATCCTTAGACATAGATTACTTTCCCCATGGACCACTCTTGCCCCTTGTTGTTTCAATTAAACCCTATTATGACTCCATAGCCCAATGGACTAAAACCTTCAATTATCTATCTTCCTAGCCAAAGCTTATTCTATTTACTTGCAACTTCTCACCTTTGAAACTCTTTGCATTTAGAAATTTTCACCTCAAATAGTAATCATGCTCAACCATCCAAAAAAAAAAACAAACCCTCGACCTTCATAAATAGCCTAATATCATTACCCCAAGACTTCAAAGACAAATCCATCTTTGCACTTATTGGAGAGATCCCTCTCCGGATTCAGGAGGGCTAGATCCTAGAATCCCAAAGTGGTTGAAATAATGTTCTCCCTGCAGTTTGACTTTTGCCAATCTTGCTAATTACAGGGTGCTAACATCTCTAGAGACTCATCTAGGGATCTGAGGTCAAATTTTCGTCTTAGGTTCCCTTAAAAACTTCATAAAACCTTGTGAGTAAAAAGCAGCCTTTTCAAGCACTACCAAGAAATGGTAATCATGAGGAAGCTTGTTTGAATCAGTGACAAACTAGGCAAAACCTGTGAGTAAGAAGCAGTCTTTTCAAGCACTACCAAGAAATGGTAATCATGATGAAACTTGTTTGAATCAGTGACAAGCTAGGAAAAACATAGGATTCTCATAAGAGTTTGTCTAACCTTGAAAAATCAGCCAGCTTAGCCATAAGAGTAGTCTGTCTTTGTCTCATAACTGTAGCTAAGTTTTGAAACAGAGTTAGGACATTCTTAGAAACCACACAACTGAAAAATAACTCATAAAACCCAAAAATATTTCAGATTGGTATCAAATAAACATGGTAGTGGACCATAAAACCTTTTACCTCCTTAGGAGCTAAAAACTTCCACTTGGTGACTCCACAATCCTAAACAGACCTTAAGACTCCACTAGGAAGAACCCTTATCATTGTAATATCATTCAAACTCAGTTAGAGGACTATAGGATTAAAATTTGGGTAAAACAGATTAGATGACCTTTTAAAGACTGTCATACCTGGTTGAACTTTTCTTGTTTATTTGGGTCTGAAAAACACAGCATAGTGGCTCCTAGAAATATTCACACTAGAGCCTATCCTGACCCTGATCCACCTGAGATAGTTGATAACCCAAAAAGTATCCTTAGGAAGTCTCCTAGGATTAAATTATCAAATGTTTTCAGATCACCCTTGAGAGCTAATTCAGTTCCTGAAAATATTTCAGCTCAACAACAATCACAATTTGACTTAGTAAACCCCTTTAGGACTAGGTCTCTTGATGATTTAGATCAATTAGATTCCGAGTCTTCACTTTCATCTCCTGAAACAAGTGAACATCCTGGTAACAGAGAAGCAACACCTCCTGATTTACATTTCCTTCATAACTTAGGTGTCTCTCATCCAAGATCAGCTCAACGATCTACTCCTGGTCCATCCACTTCTACTCACCCTACATCCATTGTTCAAACCACTCCATTCCATCCCACTTTCCCTCTTGTTAATCCACCTCTTGTAAATCCACCTCCACCTCTCGCCATGGATGCATGGTATGCTCCCTTAGTCCTTTCTGTACCATTAGTCAATCTTCCACAGGAATATCAGTCCAAAATTCCATTATATGATGCTAGCAATGCTACACCTGCATCACAACATGTGGATAAGATGAATGACTAATTTGACAGAAATGAGATTGATGATGATTCTGTCAAGCTTAGATTTTTTGCTCAGAGTCTGGGGGAGAAGTAAGAAAATGGTTTAAAGGCTTAACCCCCCCATAGTATCAATGATCTCCAAGCCTTCCATCAGACATTCTTAAACAAGTGGGAAGTAAAGAAGAACCCTCTCCGATTACAATAACCTCCATAGAAACACGGGAGAAAGTGTACAAGCTTATTGTACCTATTTAACCGTGTATATAGTGCACTTTCCCCATATCCAAAACCTCCACAAGGCTCAACTTTAAACAAATTTCCTGAAGGGTTTGATCCTGAGATGGCCTATCAGTTGAGAGAGAGAGATCCTGCAACTCTTGAAGAGTTGCAAAAAGGTACTCTTTCTATGGAAGTCAACTTGATGGAGAAGAGAGCAAGAATGAAAAATGAAAAGAGAGTGTCCTTTAGAGAGGAATCTACACCCTCTACTTCCAACTCAAAGATGGAAAGGATGATGGAGGAGATGATGAAGAAAATGAGCATCCTTGAGTGAGAACAAGCCAGTCAAAACCAAACTGCTCCTCAAAACAGAAACCATAACCAGAATCAGAATTTTAGAAGGAACCAACCTCCAAACAGACTTAGGGAAGATGATCAACAGATCACTCCTCCCTTTCATCAAAACTATCTAAGTGAGGTTGAGGAAACATATGAGATAACAGAGGAAGATGATATCAACATGCTGGGGCTAGATAATGATGACTTTGAGGTTCATTACGATAGAAAACAAGGTCTTTATACACCTTATGATGACAAAAGAGATGATGATGAAAGTTATTGTCAAGACATGGAAACTGTCATCATAGAGTCTCAAAGAGAATATGACCTTAGAAGCAAAACCAGTCAACAAACTCCCAACACCAAAACCTCTAAAAAATCTTCACAAAACAACACTGCAACCAAGCCTAAAGTTGTCAAACAGAAGGAAAAAACAGTAGCTATGAATTCTGATAAAGGTAGAGAGAAAGGCACTCAAAACAATGAAAAACAGAGTGCGACATTAGTAGTGCTAACACTTCAGCTAGTACTCCTATTAAAACCATTTTGTCAAATGTAAATAGAACGAATCAACAAGCTGATGTTGCCGATAGACTAGCAGCTAGTAAGGCTGAAACATGTTTTTCAAAGAACCAAATTCCTTTCAGCCTAGAGTAGGGAATTTCAAAGATCAAAATCTTTGTTCCCCTGACTGAGTTAGCTGCCCAGAATATATATAGGACCGAAATTTTGAAGGCTTTGAATATTGAGGATAATAATGACACAGTCAATCTCAATGATGACCAACCAGAGCTTATTTTTGGTCCTAAGGTTGAAGGTAAGTATAAAGAGGGACCTGTTCCTCCCTTTTGTGTAAGTTTAAATGTTCATGACAATATTTTACCTAACGCTATGCATGATTCAAGCGCCTCTCATAATTTAATTCCCAAAGCTGTCATGGAGAGCCTAGGCCTTGAAATCACCAGACCTTACAAAGACCTTTACTTCTTTGACTCAAGCAGAGTAAAATGTTTAGGATTAATTAAGGACCTCTGTGTCAACTTAGCTCAAAATCTAGCCAAATTTTCAATCATGGATATTGTTGTGGCTGATGTGCCCCCAAAGTACAGAATGCGATTATCTAGGTCTTGGGGAGCTAAGTTACAAGGAACCATGCAGATGGACATGACCGATGCAACTATCCTTGTTTTCAATCAGATTAGAAGACTTTACAGGGAGTCTCATATGCAATACACAGTTACAAGTGAAGACAGACCGCAAAAATCTCCTTTATACTCTGTAAACACAGGCCTGGATTCATTTATCCTTTTCAATGATGAAACTTTCAGCGAAAAAGTGACCTTGTCTGATTTAATAACAGATAGAGAGGAGGAAGAAGATAATGTAGAAGTGTAAGAACAGTTTGCTGAACCTGTAAACTATAGCAAACAAAACACAGGTCTTGAGCTACAAATCATGTGTCCTTTGCTTTTAAACATTGAGAGTCAAGAAAGCAATCCTCAACCCAATAAAAAATTTGAGTTAAAACAAGTTCAATAGTGTGCTGACCTCCAAGAACAATTTGATAGCACACTTATTGAAGAGCATAGTAACCCAAATGATAAACTCGAGACTAGTCCTCTATGGAGTATGCACTTCGATGGGTCTTGCACTAAGACCAACACTGGTGTAGGTGCCTGGATATGCAGCACTAAAAACAACCACACAGAAAGAATTTCTGGAAAATTAAACTTCCAGTGTTCCAATAACATAGCAGAATATGAATCCCTACTTCTAGGCTTGCGTTTGTTGAAAAAGTTAGGAGCCAAGAGAATCAATGTCTATGGGGATTTAGAGTTATTCATTAGGCAAGTCAATGGAGAATACAATGCAAATCACCCAAGACTTAGGGCCTATCGAAACGATGTCATGGACCTTTTAAATTTTTTTGAGGAATACCAGATAATTTTTGTCCCGAGGAAAAGAAATATTGCGGCCCAAAATTTAGCCTTTGCAACTAGAACATGCTTAATGCCATATGAAACCAAATACTGCACAACTCAAATAAAATTCAGACCAGCCGTACCTGATAACGAAAAATACTGGCAAGTGTTCGACGGGGACAAACAAATAGAAGACTTCATGCAATTCAGAAATGAATTCGAACTACACAGTTTGGACTCAGATTATGATATAGACTGCAGTGAAGAAAATTTTCTTGGTGAAGAAGAACTGTCTCCTGAATTTGTTAATATCAATCTACTGTCAAGCAAACTTCAAAACAAAATAGAACTGACTGCAGAATTAGAAACAGAAGAGTTAGAAACCCTGCAGTCCAAAGATGAAAGTTTGACTAAGGGTCTGGCACCTCTAGAAGAGTTGTTTGATTTTAACGATGTGGCCAGGAAGCCAAAACTGGAACCCGTAGAGACTGAAGTGGAAGAGTGCAATATAGGCAATGAACTTAAACCGAAAATGATTAAACTGTTTAAAAATTTACCGGCTCACATTGAACTAAAATACATAGAGATGTTTAAAGAATTTTATGATGTTTTTGCGTGGAGTTACAAAGATCTGAAATCCTATGACACTGAAATAATACAACACAAAATTCCTCTCAAAGAAAACCAAAAACCATTCAAATAGAAACTGCACAGAATAAACCCTGTTTAGCTGCCTCTGGTTGAGAAGGAAATCAGGAAAATGTATGAAGCTGGTATTATTGTCCCTATTAGATATTCTGAGTGGGTGTCTAATCTGGTGTCAGTTAGGAAGAAAACAGGAGATATCAGGCTTTGTATAGACTTTAGAGACTTAAAAAAAGCTTCATTAAAAGACAACTACCCTTTACCTAAAATGGATCATATTTTACAAAGGGTGGTAGGGTCTAGAAGAATTTCTTTGCTTGATGGCTACTCAGGGTACAATCAGATCTTAGTTCACCCTGCTGATCAGTTAAAGACATCCTTTACTACACCATGGGGCACTTTCATGTATGTGAAAATGCCCTTTGGTCTAATGAATGCTGGAGCAACTTTTCAGAGAGCCATGGACATAGCTTTCTCGGAAGAACTGGGCTTCTTCATCATTATATACCTTAATGATGTCACTGTGTTTTAAAAAATAGATGAAGAGCACTTAAAGCACTTAAGAAAAGTTTTCGAGAAATGAAGAAAGTTTGGGATATATTTAAACCCTAAGAAAACACTATTTGGGCTCCAAGAAGGTAAACTTCTTGGGCACATCATTTCAGAAGAGGGCATTAAGATAGATCCCAAAAGGATTGAGGCCATATTGCAGATCTCTCATCCCGAAACATCAAGGAGTTGCAATCTTTCATTGGAAAGATTAACTTTTTGAGAAGGTTCATTCCCAACTTGGCTGAGCTCCTTAGAAGTATCACAAACATGTTGAAGAAGGAGCAAGGGGTTAAATGGACCTTGGAAGCAAATAAGTCCTTTGAGCTGGTAAAACAAGCGTTAACCAAAACACCGGTTCTAATAAGTCCTGATTTTTCAAAAGATTTTTATATTTTTTCGTTTGCATCAGAACATACCATAGCTGCTGTCCTTTTACAGAAAAATCCACAAGGACAAGAGCAGCCTATTGCATTCTTTAGCAAGGCATTGAGGGATGCCCCTCTGAAGTATAACATTATGGAGAAGCGAGCTTTTGCTTTGGTTAAAGCTTTGAAAGACTTCAAGGTATACATATTGCACTCACACATCATTGCCTTTGTCCCAAATTTAGTTGTGAAAGACATTCTAACACAGGACCCAGATGGTAAGAGAGGTAAGTGGATAGCTGTTATCCTTGAATATGATTTAGAGATAAAACCCACTAAGCTGATCAGAGGCCAAGGTCTAGCTAGATTAATGGTTGAATCAAATTTTGAAGTTCTTGATATAAATATGATTAATGCTTTAGATGATCAAGAGGAAATCTCAACTCCCATTGTTGAAGACCATTTCATGAATTCCTCTTGGTATGCTGATATTATTTATGTTTTGTTTAATTTAAATACACCTCCTAGTTTGACAAAAACAAAGGCAAGGTTCCTAAAGTTGAAAGCTGTAAACTATTGCATTATAGATAGATGTCTTTATTGGAAAAATACAAGTGGTGTATTGTTTAAATGTTTTCCTAAGTTTGATGCAGAGAAGGTTAAGCACGAGTTCCATGAAGGAGAGTGTGGAGGTCATTTGTACTAGAAGACAATAGCCAACAAAATTTTGAGGGCTGGTTTCTATTGGCCTACTCTCTTTCCTGATATACACAAGATGATCATTTCTTGTCATAGTTGTCAACTTTTTGAAGGAAAAAGAAAACTGTTACCCCTACCTCTGCATCCAATCACTGTTGAAGCCCCTTTTCAACAGTGGGGACTTGACTTCATAGAAGAAATCCATCCACCATCTTCTGCTTAGCATAGATGGATAGACTATTTCACTAAGTGGATAGAAGCCATACCTTGTAGGCAGGCCAATGATTCTGTTATTATAAAATTCATGGAGACTAACGTTCTCTCCAGATTTGGCTGTCCTGCCAAGATCATCACTGATAATGCAACAGCATTTGGATCAAATAAGATGGTTGAATTCTGTCACAGATATAAGATAACATTGGGGAATTCCACGGCCTATTACCCTCAAGGTAATGGACTTGCAGAATCCTCAAACAAGATTTTAGTGAACATAATCAAGAAACTGTTGGAGGACAACAAAAATTCTTGGCACACAAAGCTAGTTCATGCACTTTGGGCTGACAGATTGACTTTGAAGAAATCTATTGGTATGTCACCTTTCCAACTTGTGTATGGTACTGATGCAATTTTTCCAACCATCCTTGGTGTACCAGTGATGAATTTGATTCAAGAGTTGCAAACTAAAGATAATGACATGATCAGAAGAATAAATCAAACCATTCATCTTCAGCAAACCAGAGAGGAGGTTTATAACAAAGCATTGAAAAATCAGGGCAGCATTAAAAATCTTTTCGACAGAAGAACAAAAGCCAGCAATTTCAATATTGGGGACAAATTTTTGAAGTGGGACTCAAGGAGGGAAGACAAGGGCAAGCATGGAAAATTTGACAACTTATGGCTTGGCCCTTACTCTATCCATTCAACTGCTTGTAATAATTCCTATTTCTTGCAAGAGTTGAATGGAGCAGAATTGTTCGGGGGTCCTGTCAATGGCATAATGCTTAAGCATTACTTCTCTTGATCCATGTTATGTTCTGAAAGCCTTTTTATCTTTTTTCCATTATGAATATTTCATCCACCATTGCATTCAAAGTTAGAAAAAATAAAAATACAAAAACAATAGAAGAAAGAAAAGAGGGTGGATTGTAAAAACAAGAAAGGTACATCCCCATTCCAAAAAGAAAAACAAATCTGAAAGTGTGCAAGCTCAAATGCCACTCCTAAAGGACACACTTCTAGTTAGTCAAATAGCCTAATATTGACTAATTAGCTTTAAATTTTCTGCTAATAGGATAGAGAATTCGATTTGCCAAACTGTTTAATCTTGGCTTATCAGTAGATAGTTTAGGATAGAAATTAAAGGTTCAAACATACTCAAAATCTAAACCTGAGTTTCCAAAGAGAATGACTCAAATCTGTTTCGAATTCTAAGTCAAAAAAGATGTAAATCTGGTTCCAATTAGCTCAAAATCTGAACCAATTGATAAAGAAAGAACACCTCAAACAAAAGTCAAAACAGAGTTGTAAAAGATGAAGGAAGTGCTTTGAAATTTCAGATCCTAAGCCTTCCATTTTGTTTTAACTTTCTGCAAAAGAAGATTTATGTGCAGCTTGTTTTTTATGCCATAGATCAGCAACAAGTTAGACTGCTCAATCCTAACCTGTATGCTTTTAAATTTCTGTTGTAGAATTTATTTAATAAAATCTGTTGGACAATTTAATCCCAATAGATAGTATATTAGGTAGAGAATCATATGGGCTCAACTGTTTAATCTAAGTCCATGGAGAAATAAGGAGTAGAAATAGATTATATTTCCTGCTTTCAAAAGAATAAAATGTTGTAAAAGAGTTTTCCAATCCAAGTGCACTCTAAAGAAGGAAAACATGTTAGATCAGTAGGTTTGGTTAGGTAGAAATCTTATTGATGAAAGATCCATTATTTTTATGGCTGCTAATAAGTTTTCAGAGCAAGATCATCCCAGCAAAGGAAGGGAATCCAAATGGATGAGGAACATGTTAGCCTCATAGCGAAATCAAGTCTGAAGTTCTTGATGCCTTCAAGAAGGCACCATCCCCAAGTGGAGCCACTGTTAGCCAGATATAAAATTTTTTATATCAAATGCTGGCAAAATCATTTTTTGGAGCCTCCAAGAAACAAATTTTATTGCAAAAAGTGTTACCTCTTGAAGACTCTTGAAGGCCTCATGCCTCTGTCCAAAACCTTCCATACTGTGCCCATTTTACACTCCGGAATTATGCTAAGTTCATGAGAAGAAACTACTGCAAAATCACCTTTTTTCCCTTTCCTCACTTGAAAACCTAACCTTCATTTTGCTCCCGTTTTCCCTCCATCAAACTCCTCTATTTTCATGATTCCCCTTCTTCCATTCATAACAGTCACCTTTTACATGGTTTAAAACTCGTTTTGAACCATATCAAAACCCTCAAAATCCTTATAAACATCTTGAAAATGTCCTAAAAAACAAGTATTTCAGTTATGGGTTTAAGCCCCTCTGGGCTAAATCCAAACCATTTCCCCTCCATGTACCCCAGTGCTAGAACCAAGTGCTATGGTCCTGAGCGCTTATCACATCAGAGCAACTCACAGAGCACATTTTTTTGTGCGTTAAACAAATACTCTGATGCTGATTAGCCCTGTATATTATAGCCCCTGGTCATATTGCATTTCACATAGACCAAGGCCCTGCAATCGGGTGCCTATCCTCTTCGTATATATAAAACCATCCCGACACATGAAACCTTTGTTTATATTAATTTTTTGTGTTTTTTGCAGGGTTTCAAAAGGTTTTCGCTGGTGCAAAACTTAATTCGCTCCCCACCATCGATCTGATCTGCAGATCGACGGCCCACAAATCAATCGCCCCGGTGGTCCCCACGGTCAATCACTGTACAAAACCGGAGCAGTTTTTATCGCACCGCCTTTGAGGGATAAGCTGTATTTCCCATTTGATCATGATCAATGCCACAGACCAACACGTGGCCTTAAGCAGTTTTGAAAACCCGCCCTCCCCGCACATTAAAATTCGACTGTGGGCTCAGCGCGATATTGACATACGCCATGAGATCTGAGGTCGGCTCATCGGATGGTGATCGCACACAAAAGGAGCTAGGGGGATGAATTAAGTTACGATGCATTTATCAAAACATCTCCGTCGTCAATCTAATCTGCAGATCGATGGCCCACAATCAGTCACCTTGGTCCCCACGGCCACGACAATAGTCAGCGGTCCCATAGAACCGGTGGTCGCAACGCCTAGTCAACATCCACGTGGCAGCAACGGATTGGAGCAGGACTTGTTTGGTTGCTCGTATGGTCGTGAAATCCTGACCTAGGGAGATCTATAGGGCAGAATTCATAAGGATTTCGGGTCACACTTGAGCTGACATCAGCAGGCCCCAAAACGGACTCGGGGAGCTTTATAGAGAGGAATTCATAAAAATTTCAAGTCACAAACACCCTGATGTCAGCAAGTCCCTTTTGTGACCTGACATGGTTATACAACTTTGTTTTATCAAAAGTTTTGAAGTCCAAATATATTATTTGGTAAGGATGATTAAATGGTTTTTCTATTGTGCCGAAGAAAAAAGTCGAAGGCTGGGGTTTCAATTCTCACACCTTCGATTCTTTAAAAGGAAGCCATCTATGGGTTCAAATTTCCACACCTCATAAATACTCCAAAGGCACTGATGCCTCACGGGCCTTGCGCAGCATTGCACACCAACCAAACACAGTAAATCAAACATAAACAAAGAGTATCAGTGTCGAAGACAGAATGCACCAGAATGGAAGATTGAAGACAAATATGGGGGGATTATGGCTAAGATTGATTATCAAAAGCCTAATCCTCCCAATTAAGACACATTTAAAAGAAATCCTCAGTGTTTATTAGACAGAAAGCCTCCACTGCCACATCTGAGGAAAATTGATTCCTCCCAGCTACCACAGTGCCACCTGTGCCTCAAAGCAGTCAAACCGAGGCCGGAGTCATTGATCAAGATCATATATTTGCCTTAGCGAAGCCAGAGAGTTAATTCTGCGCATAGACTTAATGAAAAAATATCAGCAAAGTTACTTTAACATAATAGACAGCCTCAAAAGTCAATAAGAGCTCCCACTGAGCTTAATCTTAAATGAAAAACATTAATACAGTCAGAAACATTTGTAAACTTCTTCATCGAGCCCCTCAAAGGCTGAGAAGTCATTAAGACTGTATTAATTATCTTAGGAGATCTTTCATCAGATCTCACCTCCTCATTCCTTCTATAAATACTTCTGTAGATGAGAAAATGTTGGTTGGGTTGGTTGCTGAACTTTGAAATGTAATTGAGCTTGAGACTTCTACCTGTAAATAATGTTCACTGGCTCTTGGATCTCTTCTTGTGATAGATAAGTTAGTCTGGGAAGTGTAGGTGATTGCTAAACTAAAGCATTGTAATTGGTTTGGAGCATCAATACAAGCTGATTTATGGGATCCTGGTCTATGTCGACGGTGATGTTATTTCTTATTGTAAATTGTTATTTTGTTTCTATTTTCACTGTGTTCATATTCTCTTATAAAGAAAAACATGCATAGAGTTAGGACCTACTGTGTATCAGTACCCTTCCCTGACTGAAAATATTTATCTACATGTTTTCTTCCAATTTGTGTTATTTAAGAATGATCTAATTCAGTTCAAGCATAGGAATGTTGGCATTCCCTCGTCCTACTGTCTGAGCTAGTTGTTATTCTTAAATGTTATTTTCAGTATATGTTAAGTAGAGATGAACTAAGGAAGATATGGTGTGCCTTGGTCCTATTTTTATCCCAAAAGACTATCTGAAAGTTTCCCTTCAAATGTGTTAAAAGCTAGCTAGATTAAAAGTACTTACTAGATATTAGGCCATTCTTTGTTATCTTTGTGTTTTTCTTGAAAGTAACCAAGTAGAGTAGATCTAGGAGAGGATTTGTGGTGAGCCCGGCCCGCTAGTTTCTTCTCCAATAGTTGCCTTCAAGTTTCCCTCTGTTTTTGTTATGTTTTCTATTGAAAGTGGATCAAAGGCTGGCTAGTTTCAAAGTACTTACCAGATCCTGGATTGTTTTTATGTCTTTCTTAAGTGTTTGTCAAAGGCTGGCTAGTTTCAAAGTACTTACCAGATCCTAGGCTACTCTTTGTTCTTCATTTGTTAAATTCCCCTTATTTTTGTCTCATTTCATTCTATAAATCAAACTTGAAAGAGATCCTTAGACATAGATGACTTGCCCCATGGACCACTCTTGCCCCTTGCTATTTCAATTAAACCCTATTATGACTCCATAGCCCAATGGACTAAAACCTACAATTATCTATCTTTCTAGCCAAAGCTTGTTCTGTTTGCTTGCAAATTCACACCTTTGAAACTCTTTGCATTTAGGACTTTCCACCTAAAACAATAATCATGCTCAACTATCCAAAAACAAAAAAAAACCTCGGCCTTCATAACTAGCCTAATATCATTACCCGAAACTTCAAAGACAAATCCATCTTTGCACTTATTGGAGAGATCCCTTCTAGATTCAGGAGGGCTAGATCCTAGAATCCCAAAGTGGTTGAAATGATGTTCTCCCTGCAGTTGGAATTTTGCCAATCTTGATAATTACAGGGTACTAACAGTAAGTAGTTTGAAACTATCTTGCTTTTGATGTACTTTCAATAGAAAACATTTAAAACACATAGAATAGCTTAAGATTAAGTAAATACTTTTAACTTAGCCTAATTTTAGCGTATTCAAAAGGAAAACATTCATGATAAACATAAAAGGTAGTCTAATATCAGGTAAGGAATTTGAACCTATCCTGCTTTCAACATACTCTTAAGGGAAACCTTCAAACAACCTTTGGAGAAAGAACTAGAAGACAGGGCAAACCATAAACTTTCCTAGTCGAACTCTACTTAACATGTAATGAAAATATCATTCAAGAACACTGTTTGAAGTTTAGACAGTAAGACGTGGGAACACCAACATTCCTTAACTGCTTGGACTGTATTAAATCATTCTTAAATACACAAGGAGGAAAACATAAAAATAAAGCTTATCAGTGAGAGTATGGTACTTGTGAAAGTAAATCCTAGCTCTATATTTCATGTTCTTTATCAAAGAAAAGTGGACATAATGGAAACAAGAAGAAAATAACAATTTACAATAAGAAACACATCACCATTGACATAGACCAGGATCCCATAAAACAGCTTGTATTTGATGTTCAAACCATTTACAATCATCAAGTCCAGTGGGTCTCTACAGCTTCAAACTTCTCATCTCAACTTATCTATCTTCAATTACAAACAGGGCTACAACAGCTTCAATAAACTATTTACATGCAACAGATATCCAGAGACCAACCTATATCTCATCTTCTTCAGAAGTATTTATAGAATAAAGATGAGGTGGGATGAAATAAAAGATCTCTAATTCAATTAATACAAGTTAATGCTTCTCGGCCTCTGAGGGGCTCAACAGAGGAAAGCTCTGATATTTCCTCTATATTAATTGGTTTTCATTGAGTATTCTAGCTGCTTAGTAGATTTTGTTGACTTTGGAACTCTTTAGGCAGGGTTTGCAATAAATCTGGCTGATTTAAACAAAATATCACTGACTAAGGAAATAACTATGCCTTCTTTGATTTATTGAAGTTGCAAGTGGCACTTTGGTAGCTGAAGAGGATTCAATTAGCCTCTGATGTGGCAATGGAGGCCTTTTGGACTGATACATCTCTTTGTTTTTCCTTAAAACATCTTAATATGTCTTTACTCTGTGGATTAGGCCTTTGATTGTTGAATTTATGCTTCAATCCATTTAAACTCTGTTAAAATATTTAATTCTTCACTTATGCACTGATCTTCTCCTTTGACACTAATACTCTTTGTTTAATTGATGTTTTTCTGTGTTTTGCAGTTTTGCAGGCATGCAAAAGGTTTACATGATATCACCAGTGCTCATGAGTCATGGGTAGAATCATATTTGAACCCTAGATATTCCCTTTCTTCTTGAATAGTGGCCTGTGGATCATCATCCCTGGCTTTAGCATTATTTTAAAATTGTGGGAAAAACCTTTATAACCTGCAAAAAAAAAACAAAAGTTATAAAAATCCTGCGAGGATAAGTTTAAACTGCTTTGGAGGTTTTGGGCATGGGGGCGAACAGGAGCAGTAGGATTAGAATAATCAACTTTCGAAATCATTCGGTGAAACATTTGGGAGAAAATATGGAGGGGGAAATGAACTGGTGGTGAGATTAAATCGGGACTGTCTGATCTCAGAGATCGATGGCTGGGATTGCTCGACGAAATTTTTTGGGAGCAAAGGTGAGGGGTAAATGAATGGGTCACGTTATAACATAAGCCGTCCGATCTTAACAATCAACGGCCAAGATTAAAATTAAAAATAATATTGCGGAGGACAATGGTTTGGTAGAAAACTGGCAGCGGTTTTTGCGTCGCTTTTGGGTGGTAAGTGGTATTTAGCTTTTGAAACGTGATATGGTACGTCGCTTGACACGTGGATTTAAAAAACCACCCATTTCGCGTAATTTTTTGGTGTTAAAGTTTAGGTACAAAAATTATGCAAAACGCGTCGGCGACCATCGGATTGGAGGCTGCAGATCCAACGGTGCGGATCGCACACAATGGATGAAGAGCTACAGGGTAAAGTGAATGTGGGGTCCAGGGTGACGTCAGTAAAATTGGTGCACAATGGACGGGTGTAATAGGCCTTTGGATTAAGTCCTGATCATTAAATTTCTTTGATAAATGGTTATAATTGAAAAAAGGAGCAGATATGAAGAAATTCAAGGAAAGGGAAAAGGCGGAAGGACGGGGCCTGATGGCCTTTGATCTTGGTAGATCGACGGTGAAGATTCGTTTTAAACTATATTTGTTAGGAAAAAAAAAATATAGCAAAGGTAAGGTTTCAAAGGAAATTGGCGGAGAAAAACATGGAGAAGTGGGACCCACCTTTTTATAGAGGGCGGAAGGAAAGATGAATGGGAGCCGTCGGATCATGAGGATCGAAGGTCAAGATTAAAGATGGTGGATGAATGAGAAGGATGGGGTTTAAAAGGCGGAAGCATTGTGGGTCGTTGGATTTAAGAATGATCAACGACGGAGATTTGATCGTAGGATCACATCGCCAGAAGGAAAGGGGAAAAGTAGCGATGCAATGTGCCGATGTGATTGAGCGCAGACTGTTAGATCTAAGAGAGATCAACAGTCAGGATTAAATCAGCAGGTTGATGTCAGAGGGATCATGAGATGAATGAGCATGATGCGATGAAGCACGGACTGTCGGATCTGGCGAAATGAACAGTCAGGATTTGATCACATCGGAGAAAAGGAAGAGGCCAAAACACCGGGGTTTTTTATTTTGCGATGCGCGATTAAGCGTTGGCCGTTGGATCGGTTTTAGAGATAAAAAATGGAGATTTAATCGGAGGGCACGATGGTGAAGGGCTTATGACGGAGCATGATTGAATTTTGGCCGTTGGTTCTTGTGGATTCAACGGCTGAGATTTAATTGCAGGATCGCATCGGTGGTAGGAAAAAGGGAAAAGGACAAAGGGAAAACTGTGATTGCCGATTTGCAATGGAGCGAGAGTCGTTGATCTGAAAACTAGATCAACAGTCAGATTTTAATCATGAAGAAAAAGGCGGAAAGGCAGGTTTGGAACGGGGAGTGATATGGATCGTTAGATCTGGGTGAAAAATATTAGATCAATGGTGGAGAATTGATCACGGGATCGCATCAGCGGAAGGAAAATAACAAAAAAGAAGTGTAAAATGAATATTTGCAATACGATTTATACTTGTGATGCGATAAAAATTTTCAATGCGATAAGCACTTAGCACCTGGTCTTGGCGTGGGTTATATGTGGAAAAGGGGCTGGGGCTTAAGGCCAAAAGGGGCTTAAGGCCTTATAGAAAAATGAAAGTTTTTTAGGATTTTTGAAGGTTTTTTAGAGAGTTTTGGAGGTTTCGATAAGGATAAAGAAGGGGTTTTAAACCTTATAAAGGGATTTTACAAGGCTTTGGAAGGGAATTCGAGGGATTGAGAGGTAAATGAAAGGGTTTATGGATGAAATAGAGAAGGAAAATGGAGAAGTGTAAATGAGGGAAAATGGAGCTTCATGAGCAGTTTTTCTCTTAGTAAACAATAGGTTTTTGAGGGCTTTGAAGTGAAACATTAGTGTAGAGTAATTTCAAGGACATCATAAGACTTCAAGAAATCACAATTTTGGACATGAATTGTTTCTTGAAGGCTAAAAAATATTTAGCCACCATTTGGTATAACAATTTTTTATAGGTGGCTAACAGCAGCTCCAACTTGGGATGGCAGCTCCTTGGAGGTGTCAAGAACCACATAAATTCACCTCTGGAATGTAGATCAGTATCTTGCATATTGGCAACCTTTTTATCAGCTACTAACAAATTAACTTAAAACTTGATATATCAGCAGAAAAGCATTTCCCAAACATCTACCTACTCAACCTACTTCCAAACGTTTTTTCTTCAGAAGGTGCACTTGGACTTGCAAACCTTAAACATCAACATTTTATTCTTTTGAAAAATAGGAAACTAATCTAAGTCTAATCTTATTTCTCCATGAATTCAGATTAAGCAGTTGAATTCATAAATTCTCTACCTAACTACTTGTCTGTCAGGATTAGACTGTCTGACAGACCTTTATTCTCTAACTTCTAAAACAGAAATTTAAAAGCAGCCAAGCCAAGATTAAGAAGTTTGACTTGCTGCATCTCTATGGCATAAAAAAAAGCTACACATAGAATTTTATTTGCAGAAAATTAAAACCAAATACAATGAAGGCTTAAGATCTAAAAATTTAAGGACATCCTTCATTTTTCTTCAGCTCTAGATTTGATTTTGTTTGAGCTGTCTTTCTCTCTTTCCTGGTTCAAGTCTTGAGCTTTTTAGAACCAGTTTTCTTTCTATCTTTGGCTCAAGATTTGATCCAATTAGAGCCATTCTTCTTTTGAGATTCATAGGTTCAGATTTTGAGCTTGTTTTAACCTTTGTTTTTCTATCCTAATCTACCTTACTAATAAGTCAAGAGTATGTTGTTTGGCTGATCTAATTCACTAATCTATCAATAGTAAATTGAAAAGCTAATTAGTCATGATTAGGCTATATGACTAACTAGAAGTGTGTATTCTAGGAGTGGCATTTGAGGTTGCACACTTTCAGACTTTGTTTCTCTTTTTTGGTATGGGACTGTACCTTTCTTGTTTTCATTCTACCCTCTTTTTCACTTTTCTATTGTTTTTGTATTTTTATTTTTCTAACTTTGAATGCAATGATGGATATGATATTTATAATGAGGAAAAAATAAAAAAGCTTGAAACTAGTATAGTTAAGAGAAATAATGTTTGAGCATCCTGCCATTGATAGGACCTCCAAAAAGTTCAGTTCCATTCAACTCCTGTAAGAAATAAGCATTGTTACTAGCAGTAGAATGAATAAGATAAGGGCCCATCCATAAGTGATCAAATTTCCCATGTTTGCCCTTATCCTCTCTCCTAGAATCCCACTTAAAAAAAATTTCACCAATGTTGAAATTACTGGCCTTGGTTCTTTTATCGAATAGCTTCTTGATGTTTTATTTCTTGTGTAGTGCTCTGTTGTAGACTTCCTCTCTAGTTTGTTGAAGATGTATAGTCTAATTAATTCTTCTTGTCATATCATTATCCTCAGACTGTACTTCTTGGATCAGCTTCATGACTGGCACTCTTAGACTGGTTGGAAAAATTGCATCTGCTCCACAAACAAGCTGGTAGGGTGACATTCCAATTGATTTCTTAAGTGTTAATCTGTCAACCCATAGTGCATGCACTAGCTTTGTGTGCCATGATTTCTTATTGTCTTCTAGCAACTTCTTGATTATATTTACCAAACTCTTGTTTGAGGATTCTGCCAACCAATTACCTTGAGGGTAATAAGCAATAGAATGGCCCAATGTAATATGATATTTGTGACATAATTAAACCATATTTTTGGATCCAAATGCAGCAGCATTGTCAGTGATAATATTCCTAGAGCAACCAAATCTAGATAGGATATGATTTTCAAGAAATTTTATGATAGTAGAGTCATTGGCTTGCCTAGAAGGGATGGCTTCTATCCATTTGGTAAAGTATTCTGTTGCAGTGAGAATCCATCTATGTTGGGCAAATTAGGGTGGATGGATTTCCCCAATGAAGTCTAGACCCCACTACTGAAAAGGGGCTTCAACAGTGATTGGATTGAAGGGTAAGTGAAGCAATTTTCTTTTGCCTTCAAAAAGTTGGCATTTGTGACAGGTAATAATTATTTTATGGACATCTTAAAAGAGGGTGGGCCAGTAGTAACCATCTCTAAGGATTTTATTGGCAGTTTTCTTCCAATAGAGGTGGCCTCCACATTCTCCTTCATGTAATTCATGCTTGATCGTATCTGCATCATTCTTAGGCAAACATTTAAGCAGTAATCCACTAGCATTTTTCCAATATAGACATTTATCCAAAATGCATTAGTTAACAGCTTTCAATTTTAAAAATCTTGTCTTCATTTTAGAAAAACCAGGAGGTGTATTCAAATTGAGCAAAACATATAAAATATCAGCATACCAAGATGAAAACAGAAAATGATCTTCAATAATGGGAGTTGACAACTCCTCCTATTCATCTAATGCCTCTAACATGTTTATATCAAGAGCTTCAAAATTAGACTCAGCCATTAATCTTGCTAGTCCTTGGCCTTTTATGAGCTTAGTGGGCTTGATCTCTAAATCATATTCAAGTATCACAACAATCCACTTTCCTCTTTTTCCATCTGGGTCCTGTGTTAGAATGTCTTTCACAACTAAATTTGGCACAAAGGAAATTATGTGGGAATGTAAAATGTAAACTCTGAAGTCTTTTAAGGCTTTGACTAAGGAAAAGGCCTGTTTTTCCATGATATTGTACTTCAGAGGTGCATCCCTCAATGCCTTACTAAAGAATGCAATTGGCTGCTCTTGTCCCTTCAAGTTTTTCTGTAATAGGACAACAACCACTGTGTGTTCTGATGCAAATGAAAAAATGAAAAAATCTTTTGTAAAGTCAGGACTAATGAGAATTGGTGTTTTGGTTAATGCTTTTTTTACCATTTCAAATGATTTCTTTTCTTCTAAGGTCCATTTAACTCCTTTTTCCTTTTTCAGCATGTTTGTTATGTTTTTTAGGAGTTCAACTAGATTGGGTATGAACCTTCTCAAGAAATTAATCTTCCCAATGAAAGATTAAATTTCCTTGATGTTTATGGGATGGTTGATTTGAAATATACCCTCAATCCTCTTTGGGTATATCTTTATCCCTTATTTTGATATGATGTGTCCAAGTAGTTTTCCTTCTTGGAGACCAAACGTTGTTTTCTTTGGATTTAAAGATAACCCAAATCTTCTGCATTTCTCAAAGACTTTTCTCAAATGTTCTAGGTGTTCCTCATCTGTTTTAGAAAACACAGTGATATCATCAAGGTAAATAATGATGAAGAAGCCTAATTCTTATGAGAATGCAATATCCATGGCTCTCTGAAATGTGGCACCAACATTCATTAAACCAAAGGGAATTTTCACATACATGAAAGTACCCCAAGTTGTGGTAAAGGTTGTTTTGAGTTGATCATCAGGATGTACCAGAATTTGGTTGTAACCTCAGAAGCCATTTAGCAAAGAAATTCTTTTAGAACCAACTACCTTTTGTAAAATGTGATCCATCTTGGGCAAAGGGTAGTTGTCCTTCAATGAGGCTCTGTTTAAGTTCCTAAAGTCAATACAAAGTCTTATTTCTCCTATCTTTTTCCTAACCGACACAAGATTAGACACCCACTCTTACTATCTAATAGGGACAATAATTCCAGCTTCATACATCTTCTTGATTTCTTTCTCAACCAAAGGTAATTGAACAGGGTTGATTCTGCGCAATTTTTGTTTAAAAGGTTTTTGGTTTTCTTTGAGAGGTATCTTATGCTGAATTATCTTTGTGTCATAGGATTTTAGATCCACATACCTCCATGCAAATACATCAGAAAATTCCTTAAACAACTCAATATATTTTAGTTTAATGTGAGCTGGCAAAGTTTTAGACAGTTTGATCATTTTTTGTTTTTGTTCACTGCCTATGTTACAACTTCAGTTTCAACAGGCTCCAGTTTTGGTTTTTTGGCAACATCATTGAAATCAAACAATTCTTCTAATGGGACCAAACCCTTTGGAAAGATTTGAGTGTTAGATTGCAACATTTCTAAATCTTCTTTCTCTAAATCTGCACTAATTTCCGTGGTATGTTCAAGTTTATTAGTTAACAGATTTATCTCGGCAATCTCTAGAGATTTTACTTCTTCATCAAGTAGATTTTCTTCCATAGTATAGTCTGTTTCATACTCTGAATCTGAACTTGGCAACTCGAATTCATTTCTGGATTGTAGGAAGTCTTCTATTTGTTTATCTACATCAAACACTTGCCAATACTTTTCATTATCTGAGACAGCTAGTCTAAATTTGATTTGGGTGGTGCATTGTTTGGTTTCATAAGGTGTTAGACAAGTTCTAGCAGCAAAGGCTAAACCATTGGCAAGAACATTTTGGTTTCTTGGGACAAAGACAAGTTGGAATTCCTCAAATGTTTTCAATAAATCCATGACATCATTTCTATAGGCTCTAAGTCTAGGGTGTTTGGCACTATATTCCCCATTCACTTGCCTAATAATCAACTCTGTATCCCCTTGAAATTTTATTCTTTTGGCCCCTAATTTCTTCAATAAGTGTAGGCTTAAAAGGAGGGCTTCGTACTCAGCTATGTTATTGGTACATTGAAAGTTTAACCTGTAGGAAAGCCCTTTAGCATGATTTTTTTCAGTGTTGTGTATCCATATGCCTACTCTAGCATCACTCTTTGTACAAGATCCATCAAAATTCATACTCCAAAGAGGACTATTTTTAGCGTTACTAGTTTGACTAGTATCCTCTTTATCTTGTGTGCTTTTAGATTGTTCTTGTAAATCAACACCATTTTGAAATTGGTTAAGTTCCTCATATTCTTCATTATGTTGAGGACTCTTTTCCTGACTCTCAAGGTTAACAAACAAGGGATGACTGTTATGTAGCACTAGACCTGTGTTTTGTTTGTTGTGATTTTCTGTTTTGGCAAACTGTCTTGATGTTTTTGTCTTGTCTTCCTCCTTTTCTGTGTCTACCACTATGTTACAGTGAGAGGTGGCCACTAGATCAGTTAATTTTTCCTGCTCATTAAATGTTTCATGATTGAAAAGAATAAATGAGTGAAGGCTTGTCTGCACAGAATATAGGGGAGAGTTTTCTAGTCTCTCTTGGCTACTGACCATATATTGCATATGAGATTCCCTATATAGTCTTCTGGTTTGATTAAAAACAGGGATGGTAGCATAAGTCATATCCATTTGAATTGTTCCTTGTAACTTAGCCGCCCATGATCTTGATAACAGCATACCATATTTTGGGGGTACATCAGCCACTAAAATATCCATCACTAAACACTTGGCTGGTATTTGTGCTAAGTTAACACAGAGGTCTTTGATCAAACCTAAACATTTCACTCTACTGGAGTCAAAGGAGTATAGATCTTTGTATGGCCTGGTGATTTCAAGGCCTAGACTCTCCATTACTGCTTTGGGCATTAAGTTATGATAGGCCCCTGAATCATGCATGGCATTGTGTAAAATTTTGTCATGAATTTTCAAACTAACATAAAAAGGAGGAACTGACCCTTCTTGGTATCTAATTTCAATCTTAGGACCAAATAAAAGCTCTGGTTGGTCATCATTGAGGTTGACAGTGTCATTATTTTCCTCTATGTTGAAAGCTTTCAAAATTTGTGATCTATATACATCTTGGGTAACTAGTTCAGTGAGGGGAGCAGGGATTTTGATCTTGGCAATTTCCTGTTCCAAACTAAAAGGCATCTGATTTTTTACAATGTTTGTTTCAGCCTTATTAATCACCATTCTATCAGCAAAATTAGCTTGCTGATTTCCTCTATTTACATTGGTCAAAATTGTTTTTATAGGAGCATTAGCTAAAGTACTAACGCTGCTAAAGTCTGCACTCTGTTTTTCATTAATTTGAGTGCCTTTCTCTTTGTTTTGATCAGAATTTACAACCACTGTTTTATCTTTTTGTTTTGTAGCTTTGGGTTTGTTCACAGGGCTGTTTTTTGCAAAGTTTTCAGAGGTTTTAGTTTTGGGAGTTTCCTGATTCTTTTTACTCCTAAGGTCATATTCGTTGGGGGTCTCTATGATGACATTTTCCATTTCTTGATAATAACTTTCATCTTTGATTCTTCCATCATCATAGGTGTATATAAACCTTGTATCCTGTTGTAAGGGAAATGAAAAGAATCATTGTCTACTCCCAACATGTTTATATCATCTTCCTCTATTTTTTCAATTGTTTCTTCAACCTCACTCACATAGTGTTGATGAAAAGGAGGAATAATCTCCTGATTAGGGTCTCTTGGTCTGTTTTGAGGTTGGTTTCTCCTGAAATTCTGATTTTGACTTTGAGATTGATTTCTGTTCTGGGGAGCTGATTTATTTTGACTAGGTTGTGCTCTCTCAAGTATGCTTATCTTTTTCATCATTTCCTCCATCATTCTTTCCATTTTGGAGTTATATGTGGAAAGTGCAGATTCCTCCCTAAATGATACTTTCTTCTCATTTCTCATCCTTGCTCTTTTCTCCATCAAATTCACTTCCATAGCAAGAGCTCCTTTTTGCATGTCTTCCAGAGTCAAAGGGTCTCTTTCTCTCAACTGATAGGCCATTTCAGGATCAAATCCTTCAGGAAACTTGTTCAAGGCTGAGCCTTGTGGAGGTTTCAATTCTAGGGGTAAGGCATTATACACACTATTGAATCTAGTGCAATAACTTTGAACACTTTCCCCAGTGTTTCTTTTGAGGTTATTATAATATGCAAGTATTTGGAGAGAGTTTTTCTTAACTTCCCACTTGTTTAGGAATAATTGATGGAGGGCTTGAAGGTCATTGATACTATTAGGGGTTAAGCCTTTGAATCATTTTCTTGCTTCTCCCCCTAAACTTTGAGCAAATAATATAAGTTTTATAGTTTCATAATCTATCTCATTTCTGTCAAAATATTCATTCATCTTGTCCACATGTTGTGAAGCAGCAATAGCACCACTGGTATCATATAATGGTATCTTGGACTAATAGTCCTATGGATTATTTGTTGGGAAAAATACTGAGAAGGGGGGTGAATCAGTATTTACTGCAAATTCAAAACTTTTTACTTTTTCACTCTCTAAAACCCATACGCTACTTTCCTTTAGTAAACTCGCGTATACACGCGGATATCCTTCATACAACTCGCGTATTAGCAGAGATATAAATATGCGGAATATTTATTAGTTCTTTGCAATATTCATTCCCTTACGATGTTGAATTAGCGATAGCTGTGTAGTAACGACGGAGGATAAACCATCACACAAAGCATCACACATGAACACCAGGATTTTTAGGTGGAAACCCAAGTCGGGAGAAAACCACGCTGCAGTTGCTCAGCCTTCAATATTTTATTATAGAGAAAACACCTTACAACATATGTGCTGGTGCAGACTCCTACCAGCACGCAGGCACCCACCTGCGCTCGTTTACCAGCCTCTCCTGGAAGGGAGCTCCAACCCCCTGACTCATTTACCAGCCTCTCCTGGAAGGGAGCTACGACCCCCTACTCTCGTTTACCAGCCTCACCCGGAAGGGAGCTACAACCCCCTGACTGAAGGCTACAACCCTCAGCACCTCTATGGACCACGTTTCATCAATTTTCACACTGGATCCAAAGCTTCCTTTAGGACACCACTTGCAGGCCACATTTCATCATATTTTCAGACTGGACCCTTTCCATACTTTTAAGCACAGTCAACCATGAAACAGATACATATAACTTACTGATAGATATCAGTAAACCAGCAGAACAGATCAGACATTTCTTACCACAGACTTCAGCAAACCCTAGTTTGCATACACGCTTTCCTTTCTCTGATGTCGCGTATATACGCGCTTCCATTCACATAAACCAGCGTATACTTCTGTACATATTACAGAGCTAATTTTATTGCGCATACGCGCTTTCTCCTCATCGAATCCGCGTATATACACACTTCCTCTTCAGCGAACTAGCGTATGGTTCTTCAGACTTTTATGTCATTGCAATTCTTCACAACAGTTACATCACTTCAGATTTTACCCTTTACCTCAGACAGATGTTTGCCTCATCACAGATCTAATCATTTCATAAACAGATCTAGCAAATATAAGAACATTTCAGATCTAGATCCCCTTCTTCATCATTGGTGCATCATACATTCGTATCTATCATTCAATCAGAATTCTTTCCATTCAGACATCCCTTTCTATAGTTATATTCATTCAAGCTCGACATCTGCACCCACGCTCACATCGTACAATGAATTTATTTCTTTATATAGGTTTGGCTCCTTTCAATACCATGAGCCAAAACTACATTACTTCCGATGGTATTCCTGGACGGGGTCATTTAGACGAATCATTACCCAATACAATGGGTCAATACCATGGTGGTTACCCCTGGTTTTGCACTTTATGAGCGCTTTTGCCAATACGCGACTTGGCACGTTGTTTCTCGCGTGCATACATGACTTCTCCTAGACATATCCACGTATGCCTTAAGACATACTCTTTTTATCATAGATCTAGCACATGCTGAATTCCTTTCTTCATTACCTTCTGTACTCACTATAGATACATCATATTTACATCATTTAACATGTTCATCAAGATATATTCTATCAAGCACAACTTCATCAAGTAGGTAGCCATTATCTTCATCAAGTGGGTTGTCATTCAAGGACAACTTTCTGTCAAGTGGGTTGTCATAAAGGACAACATTCAGTATCATATTGCCAACAAACATCATATCACATCAGATTTACATCATTTACCAAGTCCATCAAGTCACAAATAACTTCCTTAGGTGGATTGCCATCACGGAAAACACATGTCAACAATCTCATGTCTTCATCTTCATTCAGTGGGTTGCCATCAAGGACAACACTCTGCATCATATTGCCAACATTATTGACTAAAGGTAAAGGAAGGACTAGGGGAGCATACCATGTTGCCATGATAGGAGGTGGTGGGAAAAGTGGGGGGTTTACAAGTGGAGGATGTAGGATGGGAGGAGGTTGATTAAATGGAGTGGTTTGAACAATGGGTGTATGGATAGTAGAAGTGGATGGACTAACAAGAGATTGTTGAGCAAGTCTAGGATGAGAGAAACCAAAATTATGAAGGAAATGCAAATCAGGTGGAGTAGTTTCTCTGCTACCAGGATGTTCACTTCTATATTGGGATGAAGGTGAAGGCTCAAAATCTATCTGATCTATATCATCAAGTGACCTAGTTCTGAATGGGTTTCTTAAGTCGACTTATGAATCTTGTAGAGTTGCAAGGTCTTCGGGAACATAATTAGCCCTATGGAGTGTCCTAACAATGGTTGAATTTTTAGCCTTAGGAGATTTCCTAAGGATTCTTTCAGGATTATCAACTATCTCAGGTGGATTTGGGTCAAGATGAGCTCTAGTATGGATTCTTCTAGAAGCTACTATGCTATGTTTTCAGGCTCAACAACAAGAAAAATTTTAACCGAATATGAAAATATTTAGGAGGCTAACTGATATTTAGCAAGAAAAATTTAATCCTCAAAGCCTTCTTTATTGATTTTATATGATGTTATGATAGTAATGGGTTTCTCAATGAAGTCTTTAGGTCTGTTTAGGATTGTGGAGTCATCAGGTGGAAATTTTTAGCTTTAGAAGGTAAAATGTTTTATGGTCCACCACCATTTATAGATTTGAATACCAATCTGAAATATTTTTGGGTTTTCTGAGTTCTTTCAGTTCTATGGGTTATGAGAGTGTCCTAAATCTGTTTCAACACTTAGCTACGGTGATGAGACAAAGAGAGTTTACTCTTATGGCTTAGCTAGCTGATTCCTTCAAGGTTTGAGAAGGCTTTATGAGAATCCTAAGGGTTACTTAGTTTGTCATTGATTCAAATAAGTCCTATCATAATTACCAACATGCTTGGTAGTGCTTGAAGAAAGCTACTTATACTGCACTGAATACTGAGTCTTTTGTTTTAAGGATTTTACTCAAAACTCCCCAGCGGAGTCGCAAGAATGTTAGGGTCTCTGTAATTTGCAAGATTGGAAAATACAAACTACAAAGCCTACATATGAACCACTTTGGGATTCTAGGATCTAGCCCTACTGAATCCAGAGAGGGATCTCTCTATAAGTGCAAAGATTGATTTATCTTTAAGGTCTGAAATGTGATATTAGGCTAGTTATGAAGAACAAGGCTTTTGTTTATTTTGGTTGGGAAAAGATATAATGAAGGTGAAGGAAGTATAAATGAAGGGTGAAGGTGTAAATAAGTAGGAGGTTGGTTCAGCTAACAAGATAGGCAAGGAGCAGATTCAATCCATTGGGCTATGGAGTCATAAGGGGATTTAATTGAAACAACAAGGTTCAAGAGTGGTCCATGGGGCAAGTCTTCTATGTCAAAGGATCTCTTTAAGTTGATTTTATGGAATGGAACAATAAGAAATGGAGTGAGGGAAATCAAACATATGAAGGAACAAAGAGCAGCCTAAGATCAAGTATGTACTTTGAAACTATCCTGCTTTTGGCATGCACTTTAAGAATAGACATAAAATTAATCTAAGATTAGGTAAGTACTTTGAAACTATCCTGCTTTTGATGTACTTTCAATAGAAAACATTTAAAACACATAGAATAGCTTAAGATCAAGTAAATAATTTTAACTTAGCCTGATTTCAGCGTATTCAAAAGGAAAACATTCATGATAAACATAAAAAGTAGTCTAAGATCAGATAAGGACTTTGAACCTATCCTACTTTCAACATACTCTTAAGGGAAACCTTCAAACAACCTTTGGAGAAAGAACTAGAAGACAGGGCAAACCATAAACTTTCCTAGTCGAACTCTACTTAGCATGTAATGAAAATATCATTCAAGAACAATGTTTAAAGTTTGGACAGTAAGACGTGGGAACACCAACATTCCTTAACTACTTGGACTGTATTAAATCATTCTTAAATACACAAGGAAGGAAAAAATAAAGATAAAGCTTATCAGTGAGAGTAGGGTACTTGTGAAAGTAAATCCTAGCTCTATATTTGTTGTTCTTTATCAAAGAAAAGTGCACAAAATGGAAACAAAAAGAAAATAAAAATTTACAATAAGAAACACATCACCATTGACATAGACCAGGATCCCAGAAATCAACTTGTATTTGATGTTCAAACCAGTTACAATCATCAAGTCCAGTGGGTCTCTACAGCTTCAAACTACTCATCTCAACTTATTTATATTCAATTACAGACAGGGCTACAATAGCTTCAGTAAACTATTTACATGCAACAGATATCCAGAGACCAACCTATATCTCATCTTCTTCAGAAGTATTTATAGAAGAAAGAGGAGGTGGGATGAAAGAAAAGATCTCTAATTCAATTAATACAAGTTAATGCTTCTCGGCCTTTGAGGGGCTCAACAGAGGAGAGCTCTGATCTTTCCTCTGTATTAATTGGTTTTCATTGAGTATTTTAGCCGCTTAGCAGATTTTTTTGACTTTGGAACTCTTTAGGTAGGGTTTGCAATAACTCTGGCTGCTTTAAACAAAATATCACTGACTAAGGAAATAAATATGCCTTCTTTGATTTATTGAAGTTGCAGGTGGCACTTTGGTAGCTGAAGAGGATTCAATTAGCCTCTGATGTGGCAGTGGAGGCCTTTCAGACTGATACATCTCTTTTTTTTTCCTTAAAACATCTTAATCTATCTTTACTCTATGGATTAGGCCTTTGATTGTTGAATTTATGCCTCAATCCATTTAAACTCTGTTGAAATCTTTAGTTCTTCACTTATGCACTGATCTTCTCCTTTGACACTGATACTCTTTGTTTAATTGATGTTTTACTGTGTTTTGCAATTTTGCAAGCGCGCAGAAGGTTTACATGATATCATCGGTGCTCATGAGGCATGGGTAGAATCATAGTTGAACCCTGAAGATTCCCTTTATTCTTGAATAGTGGCCTGTGGATCGTCATCCCTAGCTTTAGCATTATTTTAAAATTATGGGAAAAACATTTATAACCTGCAAAAAAAAAAAACAAAATTTATAAAAATCCTGTGAGGATAAGTTTAAACTGCTTTGGAGGTTTTTGGCACGGGGGCGAAATGAACTGGTGGTGAGATTAAATCGGGACCGTCTGATCTCAGAGATCGACGGCTGGGATTGCTCGATGAAATTTTTTGGGAGCAAAGGTGAGGGGTAAACGAATGGGTCGCGTTATAACATAAGCCGTCTGATCTTAACAATCAATGGCCAAGATTAAAAGTAAAAAGAATATTGCAGAGGACAGTGGTTTGGCGGAAAACCGGCAGTAATTTTCGCATCGCGTTTGGGTGGTAAGCGGTATTTTGCTTTTGGAATGAGATATGGTACGTCGTTTAACACATGGATTTACAAAACCACCCATTTCGTGTAATTTTTTGGTGTTAGCGTTTAGGCGCAAAAATTACACGAAACGCGTCGGCGACCGTCAGATTGGAGGCTGCAAATCCAACGGTGCGGATCGCACGCGCTAGATGAAGAGCTATGGGGTAAAGTGAATGCGGGGTCCAGGGTGATGTTAGAAAATTGGCACACAATGGATGGGTGTAATAGGCCTTTGGATTAAGTCCCGATCATTAAATTTCTTTGATAAATGGTTATAATTGAAAAAAGGAGCGGATATGAAGAAATGCAGGGAAAGGGAAAAGGCGAAAGGATGGGGCGTGATGGCCTTTGATCTTGATAGATCGACGGTCAGGATTGGTTTTAAAATATATTTTTTGGGAAACAAAAAAATATAGCAAAGGTAAGGTTTTGAAGGAAATTGGCAGAGAAAAACGTGGAGAAGTGGGACCCACCTTTTTATAGAGGGCGGAAGGAAAGATGAATGGGAGTCATCAGATCATGAGGATCGACGGTCGAGATTAAAGATGGTGGATGAATGAGAAGGGTGGGGTTTAAAAGGCAAAAGAATTATGGGCTGTTGGATTTAAGAATGATCAACAGCAGAAATTTGATCGCAGGATCGCATCGGCTGAAGGAAAGGGGCAAAGTAGCGATGCAATGTGTCGATGTGATTGAGCGTGGACCGTTAGATCTAAGAGAGATCAACGGTCAGGATTAAATCGGTAGGTTGATGTTGGATGGATCATGAGATGAATGAGCTCGATGAAATGAAGCGTGGATCGTCGGATCTAGTGGAATGAATGGTTAGGATTTGATCGCATCGGAGAAAAGGAAGAGACCAAAACACCAGGGTTTTTGATTTTACGATGCACAATTAAGCACTGGTCGTTGGATCGGTTTTAGAGATCAATGGTGGAGATTTAATCGGCGGGTGTGATGGTGAAGGGCTTATGACAGAGTGTGATTGAAACTGGGCTGTTGGTTCTTGTGGATTCAATGGCTGAGATTTAATCGCAAATTGGAAATCGCAGTTTTCCCTTTGTGAGCCGTTGATCTGAAAACTAGATCAATGGTCAGGTTTTAATCATGAAGAAAAAGGCGTAAAGGTAGGTTTAGAATGGGGAGCGATATGGACCATTAGATCTGGGAAAAAAATATTAGATCAACGGTGGAGAATTGATTGCGAGATCGCATCAGTGGAAGGCAAATAACCAAAAAAAATTGTAAAATGAATATTTGCGATGTGATTTATACTTGCGATGCGATAAAAATTTCCGGTGCAATAAGCGCTTAGCACCTAGTCTCAGTGTGGTTTATATATGGAAAAGGGGCTGGGGCTTAAGGCCGAAAGGGGCTTAAGGCCTTATGGAAAAATGAAGGTTTTTTTAGGATTTTTGTCAGAGGATTTTGGAGGTTTCGATAAGGATAAAGAAGGGGTTTTAAACCTTATAAAGGGATTTTACAAGGATTTGGAAGGGAATTCAAGGGATTGAGAGGTAAATGAAAGGGTTTATGGATGAAATAGAGAAGGAAAATGGAGAAGGGTAAATGAGGGAAAATGGAGCTTCATGAGCAGTTTTTCTCTTAGTAAACAACAAGTTTTTGAGGGCTTTGAAGTGAAACAGCAATGAAGAGTAATTCCAAGGATATCATAAGACTTCAAGAACTCACAATTTTGGAAATGAATTATTTATTGAAGGCTAAAAAATATTTAACCACCATTTGGTATAACAAATTTTTATAGGTGGCTAACAGTTTGAAAATGTTACTCTGAATGGACTGTTGAAGAAGCCCATCAGCCTCAGTTTGGTGATAACACATGGAAATTTTTTGTAACCATTTAGTAAAATTTTATATTTCTTCTTATTTTAGTTCATAGTACCTATTAGAATATATAATCACTTCCACCACATCCCATATATATTTATTTCAAAGGAAACTGGTCCCAAAATTATATTCGATCCATGATTTCAAATGGAAAAGGATCTGATTTAGGATCCCGGCTGGGTGGTTTCCCCCAATGTTGATGAAGTCATTTAGGACCATCAATAAGACCTTAAGTTCTAGTTATTTTACAGGGTTTTAAAGATGTTTTTTAATAGAGATATTGCTAGGCTTTCCCTTTTTTTCTTGAGTTGGCGGTTGGATAGAAACTTTAGTTTTGCCTCTCCTTGGTCTTTTGGGTGCAAGTTGTCTTATGTTTCGCTGTCTCAGTTGTTCCACCTGCTTGTTAAACTCATGATTATATAGCATTTTTATCTGGTTGTGATGGTAATTTCATGAGGTTATAGCTCATGTTTGGTTCTAGCTTTGGTAGACACCTTCAACAAACTTTGATGAAGAAAATAGGGAAAATTAATCTTACTAAAACCTACTAAATGACATAAAAACCTCACGTGATATAAATAATATTTAGAGTACTTATCTTCACAGGTCGATAAGAGTTACACAGTCCTAAGAATAGTAGAAAATTCATGCTTGAGCAGGTTATGGACGAGTCGTACGTTCCTGTATTGGTTCTGACAGTCTTCCTTCAAGAAAACGTTCAAGTTCGCATTCTGTAATATTTTCTTTTTAAACCATCTCGCACCCTAAGTTGGAAAACTCATGGCCTCTACATTGGATTATTCGGTGAGTAGAAACTATAGGGTTATAATTCTCATTTTAATGCCATCAAAATAGTGTATGAATTCATATCCATTGAAGCGCTGGAATACTGATTCCTAACCTACATTTCGGAAAAGATCTAGCATTTTGGGATAGACTTCAATGTACATTCCATCAGGCTCATAACACTTCACATGGTCTGGTATTTCCATATTTTAAATTTTTCTAACACTTCAAGTGCTTTCATAACCTTGAATCACCCTGGTCAGACCCTTCCTGCACACTGTAAATAATTTTTTGCGTTTGGTGGAAATTACTGTTTTAGGGTATAGAGGGTAATTCAAGGTTTGAGTTTAAACTTTATTATTGGGATTTAAAATGCAACTGTATTTCACATAAAATATGGAAAGGAATATGGATTTGTGAAAAAACACTTAAGGAGTCAAAATGATAGGTTTGGCAGCTCAAAAACCTAACTTTTAATTTTTTGGTGAGTGATACGAAAATATTTCATAGCGTTAGTTGTAATCTTATGATGGGCTAATTTTTCTGCAAAATAATTACAAAAATATTAGGGTTAGGTGAAATGAATTGATACGAAATGTCAATAGGCTTATATAGAAATTTACACAAAAGTAATTATAGGCCCTTTACATAGCCATGACTTTGCATAATGAACTTTATAAATATATCCTTTTTACCTTGAGGGAAAGGTGAAAACCTGATGCTAACATGCCTGATGATAGATATGAGTGGAAATGATGGGTTTGGAGATCAGAAAATATGCCCTTATCATGAAAAATTTTAGGGGCTAATATTCGTAAGTGGGCTGATTTTCCATGCTTTTTCCAAAAAAAAAGATTCTCTAATTTCCATTTTTTCCTAAAGCTGATTCGCCCAAATTTTATAGTATAAAACTATTTTACCTTAAAAATCGCAAAATTTTCTTATATAAACTATATAAAATTATTATACATTTGAATATTTTTATAAAAGTATCATCAAACATTTTAACTATTTCATATTATGGACTAGTGATATTCGCCAAGGTTTATAAACTTTAAGATAAATTTCCATCCTTATTTTCCCTAGCCTTGTTATATGGGTTAGTATATTTTACCATATAAATAGATTCATCTAGCATAGGGACATGGGCTACTTCATCTAGATCGACTCTAGGAAGGTCCAATAATAAATTTGCGAAGACTAAGGATTTTTGCGCCTTGGCAGTGGCGAAGACCAAATCAAATTATTGAAGGATGATGATCCACTTGAATAATTTCCTCCAATAAATTGATGAGACAAAATGTTTCTCATGGGATTCTCCAGGGAAATGACGATATTTTGATGTAGTGTTGTGAAACCAGCTCCAAAAATAGAAGAAAAGAGATATCGACACCTTAGAAATAAGCCACTTCGAGGGGGCAACCTCTAATACATTACATGAATGAACAATTCTTGGATGATACAAATGAGAAAAACTCCTTTCTATAGATAGGAGTCCATGGGGCCACAATGTAATCCTAGCCGACCTAACAATAATAATGTAAGGGCATAATAATAACAATAAGGGGGGCTACACTAACATAATAAGGGACTACACTATTAATATAGGGGCTTAACATGCCCCTCTCCTTCAAACAAGTGTTGTCCTCAATGCTTGATTGTTTCTTGATGCTTCTGTATAAAATTCTCATCCTCCCATGTGGAATATTCTACATGAAAGTTCTTCCACTTGATAATATATTATGAAATTGATCGTACTTGTTGAGTTCTTGTTTCTGTGACTGCTTCAGAACTTCTTTCAATGTGATGTCGATCTTCCTGTTGTTTCATTAGATTCTGCACCAAAGTTAGGTTATCCTTTGAGAGTTGGAGAACTTGTTGTTGATACTCGATGTGATCTTCCACTAATTTATCATCCATATTAGTTATTATTTGATCCTTTAAACCATCAAAATTAGCTTCCAATTCTACTTTTAATCCATCTATTTCATCTTCGGTTGCTCTTCGTAAGATCACAATTTGTTGCACTTGGTACCGTAATATTGATATCTCATACTGCAATTCTTCCTCTTCATGCATCATTGTATATATTTTTGAGGGATTAATGGCTATGGAATTGTTTTTTTGAGGCATTATAGAACCCAATACTGATAAAAATTCTAAAATATGCCCTTGGAATCACTTCAAACTGCTTTTTCAAACAAGCGTTATGCAATTTTAAAAACCAAATACACACCTTTTTCTTACTTTTGCGAAGCTCTATATTGAAACTAAATTATGTCTGTGATTTCGGACCTTCAATATCTAAAATTTGGCCCTTTGGTAGCCCTCTGAATCCTCTTTTGAATGCCACAGGTATGACTTGATTTGGATTCTTCAAGGCAAAGTTATATCCAATCTCCCACAATGACCTAATTATGGACTGGTTCAGTAGAGCGAACTTGTACGACCTTCCACATGTCACTGTTTGCTCCTTTGACTCTGAAATTTATAGACAAGAAATTATAGTCTGTGTACTTCCAGCCACTTTTTACAAAATTCCAATCCAATGCCCAGAGAGAGAGTTATAAATATTTTCCCACGATTACCACTTTGCGATGAAATTCGGGAGCCTGAAAAAAACCCTAACTTCCACAGATCATATTTCCGAAAATGTTTCGAACAAAGCTATGAAATTTTGCAACCCTTTTCCTTAGGATTTAGGCTTTTCTCTCTAAAATTTTCAGCTTCTAAAGCTTCATAGAAACAAAGTTATAGAGAAAATTCTGCGATGACTTGTTTAGGTTAAATTCAGGAGCCTGCAAAAATCCCTAACTTCCATAGATCATATCTCCGAAAATATTTCGAACCAAGCTCTGAAATTTTGCAAAAATGTTCCTCAAGATTTTGGATTCACACTCTAAAAATTCCATATTCTAAAAATTCTTAGAAAAAAAATTATAGCGAAAATGCCACGATGACCCATTTGGAGCAGCGAAACCCTAGGATCCAAAGCTTTGATACCAAATGTTGTGAAACCAGCTCCAAAAATAGAAGAAAAGAGATATCAACACCTTATAAATAAGCCACTTCGAGGGGGAAAACTCCAATACATTACATGAATTAAAAATTCTTGGATGATACAAATGAAAAAAACTCCTTTCTATATATAGGAGTCCATGGGGCCACAATGTAATCCTAGCCGACCTAAAAATAATAATGTAAGGGCACAATAATAACAATATGGGGGTTACAGGGGTACAACAATAACAATAAGGGGGGCTACACTAACATAATAAGGGACTACACTATTAATATAGGGGCTTAACATGTAGAACGATGTAACGTCGAAAGCGATTGACAACAAAGAATACCGCCAGTGACAATCTCTCCACATGTGAATATCATAATTGAGGTCCAGCAAGACCTTTTGAGTGGTATTAAACCACATTCTCACTATTATCATCGTGTGTTTGAACCAAAAAAATTCATAGAGAGGGTTGTGAGTTTGCTAGGTATAATATAAAGTGGCGCATATATTCAAGAGGGCTTAGAAGTGGGGTTGAAGTTAGAAATTTTTTCAAGGTGTCAAATGATCATTAGGCCTGATCATCCCAAAACAAGGATACTCCTTTCTTTTGTATGTGTATGAAATCTTTCGTTAACTCGTCATAGTTGATGATGAAATGACGTAATAATTTTTCCTTCCCCTACAAACGTTGGAGTTGAATAATGGATTGTGGTGCAAGAAATTGAGTAATTTCCTTGAACTTATCAGGGTCAACCTATATCCCATGTTTTAATACAATAAATCCAAGAAGATTCCTAGACTCGGCAAAGAATACACACTTATGCAGATTCAAACAGAGGTTATAGAACCTACATGTAAGAAAAGAGCTCGGAGGTGAGCTAGGTGTTGGGATTTCTTTTTGGAATAAGAACGAAGGTCATCCAAGTATACTTGATCAATGTGTTTGATATTGTGAAAGGTGCAGTCCATAGCCATATGAAAGGTTGTGACCACATTGTTGAGACACAATGGGAGCTTACGATATTCAAAGGTGCCCCAAGGATAGATGAAGGAATTTTTGTGTTGGTCGGTTGGTTTGATAGTGATCTGGTTATATCCCAAAAAGCCATCCATAATGTATTAGGGGAATTTTGAGGTCTAAAATGGGCCTCCTAAGGAAATTATAAAATAATAGTGGGAATAATAAAATAATATTATATTACATTATCAAATATTTGAGGGAAAAAAGAAAAAACTACTCTTTCAACTCGTATTTTCAACTTATCTCCCAACGAGTTTACTCAAATTTCGAACGGAAACACTCATTGGATGCATAATTAAATTACTAATCCAAGGAGTACCCATGATTCATACTTTTTATGGAGGTTTCTACATTAAAAATGATAAATACATGAAAAACATGACTACAATCACATTTTTTCACGTATTTCTCATTTTTCATATAGTAGGGCCCATTGAAAGTATGCAACATGGGTACTCATTGGATGAGGGATTGAATTTTTCATCAAACGAGTACTTCTAATCTAAATTTGACTAAAACCTTAGGGGAAAATAAGAGTTGAAAAATTAGTTTTATAATTTTATTATTTTTTAATCTTTTTACTTTTTTATTCCAAAAATGGTGAATCATCCCCCATGGTTGACATCATCATATTGAATCCTATTGGTTATTATAAAGATTATTTTGGTTGTAAATTTTTCTTAGGAGGCCCATTTTAGACCTCAAAATTCCCCTAATGGGAAAATGATTCACAACCAGTGCAATCGTCAACAATTTTGGTTAATGAACAGGGTAGGATAGTTTTCTTTTGGATAGGCAGAATTCAAATCGTGGTAGTTGATGCATACACAGATGGTACCTTGTTTTTTGTCTAAAAGGACCAAATTATATACCCTTTCTGTTAAAGGGATGGGATAGATGATGCCAAAAATCAACAATTTTTTGAATTTTGTTTTGATGGCAGTTATTTTTTTTAGGGTGGACATGTCAAAGTCTTTGTCATACAAGCCTGAAATTCTTAGAAGTATTTATATCTTGCTCGGAAAGCGATGGGTCTATATCGGGAAACTCCTCATAAGACCAAGAAAATACATCATGGAATTCCTTAAAGAGGCAAGTGAAGCTCACAATTTCCTTGGGATTGCGGTCAACTCCAATCTAACTATTTTCCATAATACCTGTTTTGACTGATATATAGATGATAAAAGCTTTGGAAAGGTTACCCAAGTTACCTTTTACATCCAAAATTTGAATAGTCATGTAGGAAGAAGGAACAATCTCAAGTTGGTTAAAAGGTGTGATTTGTGAAGAGGTTGTGTTCGAGTCAGACAGGGTAGAGATTGAAGCGCAATGGTGAAAATCATCCTAGGGCCACTCATCTGGAGATATGATTTCCCAGATAGCATCATGCTAGTGTCTATGAGTCACCAATGGTCAAATTTACTCCTTCCATATGGTTTATAGGGTCTTAGGTCAAACTGTTATAGTTTCAAATAAAACTTGACATCTCTTGGTTGTGAAATGGTCATTGGTCAGTGTCTAGGTATTATTACTACTCCCTCCATTTTCAAGGTCATAAAATGTCATCATGGTCATGTCATAATTCCCTGTGAGGGGTCATCAAATGAGTGTCTTGGTCATCATTTTGGTCATAAAATCATAACATTCATACTTTAAGGGTTCAAAGTTCCAAATCATGGTTTAAGATATTCATTTGGTGTCATCATTAGCTCATGTCATCAAAATTCATGTATGGAGTCATGTCATCACCATAGTCACCATCATGGGAGTTAATAATTAGGGAAAGGTTTTCAAAAAATATTTCAAGGGTACATTTACCCCACATGGAGTTATAACCTTTCCAAAATGAGCAATAAAAATTGTAGTAAACTACCTCATTATGTCATTTCTCAAAGGGACACGTGATGTCACACCATCACCAAAGAAAAAAATTGACTTTAAAGCAATAAAAGGACCATAAAAGAATTCAAAAGATTCATTTCATCCTCCGATATCACTTCTCCACCATTGTGCGTCATGTCAACCATCAGAGCCTATAATTTTCCATCACCAACCCCTTTCCATCAGGCATGTTGCACTTCTGCCCTAACTCGCTACGCTTCTGGGAGCACGTTTCATTTTTGGGTTTGGAGGAAAAATTAGAGCAAAAACAAGTTCATTTTTAATTACAAAATATTTAGTGACTCTTCAGCAAGCAAGTACAACCTCTCATCAACTTTTATACAGTGATTTCCTTTAGAAAATGATGAAATCCCTCTCTTAGGGTTTTTCACTGTGCTTTTGGTTTTATTTTTTTTGCTTCAGTTTAGTGATAAATCCCTATTTTTCATACCCTAATACCATTTTACAAACTTGATAAACCTCCCCCAATCATTTCCCACACTCATCTCCTTCATTTCATCATTTTCCCCCCAAAACTCTAGCCCACGCTACACTTTTGCTGCATTTTTGGGTTTGGACCGTGATTTTGGTTTTCTCTCCTCTTTCCCTCACCCATTTCAAGAAATTCCACTTTCGGAGTATCCCTAACATATACCCCTACCCCCTGTAATTTTCCTAAAATGTTCCCTAAACCCTATCCCCTGCATTCCCTTCCCTAAATTAGTTGCTCATTTTCTCCTGTTTTCCCAATCCTACCCACCCTTCCCTCCTATAAAACTAGGGTTTTTATTAAGCAAACCAACACTATGGCCAATGAAAAGAAGAATCACAACAAATGAGGGAATTTCTCCATATATGAACCAACTCATATGCAGGAGATAAATGCTTCACCATTCATCAAAAGGTCATTTGAAGAGGTAGGCTGCCTAGGGTTTTGTGAGAAGATATAAGAAGTAGGCTGCCATGCTAAGTTGACTAGTCTTTTTGCCACCAATTTCAAGAGGGACAAGAACACCATAGCAGGGATGGAATTCATAATATTAGCATATGTCATATCTTCAGCCATAGGTATCCCTAACCAAGGAGAATTTTTTTTTAAGGGGATGGATTTGGATACTTGAAATTAGAAAGTATTCCTCAAACCACACTACAAGGAGAATCCCACTCATATCTTTACTTTTAGGAGATTTTTAGATATATATGCTCCTTTGATGAAGATTATTATGAAGTATTTAAATTTTGAAGGGAGGTTTTCTAGTTTGTATCAATATCACATAAGGTTGTTGATGCACTTCACTGTCATTAAACCACTAAACCTACCTAATTACTTATTCAGGAGCCTGGTTAAGATGATTTAGAAAGTGAAAAGAAAAGGGAGAGATCATCAGGCAAGTTTTTTTCATCATGGTTTCATCAAAGTTATAGTTCTTCATCAATTTTCACAAATTAACATACCATGGGAGACATTCATGGAGGCAGCTGCTCTTATGCCTGCCACTAGTTAACTTAATAGTCAAAGAACTCTATTAGCACCATCTAGGCCACGGGAGGTTGGCTCATCAAGTAAACCATCAGGGACAAAGACACCTAGAAAAAAATTACAAAGACTTATAGTAGAGGCAAAATACTGGTGTTTGCCCTAAAATTGTTGAGATGCCTAGACCTAGAATTAGGGCTCAAGCTAATATGTTGTTTAGGAAGACTATCACTGAAGAAAGAGTTTTACCTAGCACTATGAGACAAGAAAAATAAAAAGGTAAAGATGATGCACCATTGCATAATGAAGAGCATGCATATTTAGATTTTTACATGGGTGACCTAGCAGAGCAAAATGAAGACACATTGGCTAAAGACATAATCAAAGAAAAATAGGCATAGATTAGAGAGCTTAGAGATGATATTTCCAAGGAAAAATTCATGGTATCCTTCTTGCAACAAGAGAACAGGCATCTCAAAGTGAATCTAATATTGCAAAGCAAACCTGAAGGAGATTATCCCTCATCTAGCAAGGAAGATTGTGTGATTGAGAAGAATAAGGGCAAGGCTATCATATATGTGGACAATCTAGAGGACACGAATGTTCAGGTGCATATAAGGAGGCCAAAGACAAGAGAATTAGCAAGAAAGGAAGGACAAGAAAATCAACCATCTCCTCCTCAAGTACACCAAAACCTAGATGAAAATATAGAAGCTGAGATTGATAAGGACAAAGAGTTTTGGCTTGGTATAATAAATTAACACCTGGAGAAGCTACTTGTAATATTCCTAAATTAGCATGCAACTAATTGGAATATTAAAATCTAATTTTTCTTCTTAGTTAGAAGAATAAGAGGGTTGGGAGACCCATAAATCTCCTTAGTAGGAATAAAACCACTCCAAATGTGAATGGATGGCATCAAAAGAGTTGGATAAAGCTCCCCTATATGTGAACAAGGGAAGAAGCATGTGGCATGGGTCAACTTTGACAAAATCAACAACGCTGGTACGAAAGTAATGAACATTTAATGAGGGAAAATGGAATTTTGGAGGGAGATAATTTGCATGGAAGCAGTGCCTTTAATGAGTGGGGCCAAGGGTAAGGAAGCTCACCAAGAATATAAGGAAGAGGATGGCAGCCATTATGAGCATGCTTTTGGATTATTATATGATTGTGGTATGTTAAGACTTTTGGCTCTCTTGAACTGTTTAGCTAAGATTGCAGTTTTGTTTATCACAACGGTGTTCTCGAGCGGGAATCCCACCTTCATCCTTGGGGGACTTAGAGTGCCTACTCAAGATAATTTCTTGAGCATTATTTCCACATTTCGGCATTGGGCCAAGCTACAAATTTCTTATACAATGCAGATTCTGTTTAGATATGTGCTGAGTTGCAGGGTGTAGTAGTGGAGGGTTTCTTTGGATCATTTCTAAGATTGTATTCAGTGGAGGAAGGTTTCTTTCCATTAAGATATCAGTAAGGAACGTCCCTGAGCTTCATAGCATATTTTGGCATTATGCCAAGTCATCATCTTCCCCTATAGCACAGTTCCAGTCCATGGTTGCATTATTTTAGAGATCTATTGCAGGGGTGAGGTCAATGCTCCATTGGGAGTGTTTTCTTTCCATTAAAGGGATTAGCCCTTCATTCAGATAGTATTTTGGATGAGTTCTTGTAGATCTACATTAGATTCAGGCATATCCTTTTCAGGTGCCCACTTGCAGATTTTATTCAACCCTAGGGCTGCATTTTGACATTTTGATATTTTGTGTATTTTGGAAACCCTTCTTGGGTTATTTAGGAAAAGTGTTGAGGAGCATATATCTCCATTTTTTAGCCTTGTTTGAGCATGTATTATCATATCCATTTATCAATATTGTTCAACTATAGTATTAGCCTCTAAAACTGCGTTGTCTTAGCTTCAGTGTATTGTGTAGCAATGGTAGTACATGTATTGGTGCTTTTAGGCATTGAAGGCTTCTCTTTCCTAGATTGAGGGACTTGATCCCCAATATATTGTACTTATTTTCTTGTTTTTATAAATAATACCATGGATCTATCTTTGGATCATGATTTATGTATTGTTATTTTTTGCTATTTTCCATTAGTGTTAGCTATATTGTTGCTTTCCCGATTTAAGAATATTACAATGGTATCAGAGCATAATCTTGGTTCAGCCTATGAAGACATTGCATCTATGTTATTAGAAGAAGAAGCTTCTCATAGAAAGGAGAAGACTCAAAGAAGAAACAAAGGCAAGTCTCCATTATTTGGAGAAATAGAGGGAAATATTTTTTCGTAACTTCTTCTCCATACTATGCATGAGATTAACATCAAAATCATGGGGATGAGGAGGGAAAGACATGCAGGTCCCTAAAAAATATTTTCACTTGAAGAAAGCTCCATTTCATATTATGGGTGTGAGCATTCAACCACACATTCAGATCTACAACTCTCTACCATGCCTCTGTTCATAGCAAGAGAGATGAAGGAAGGAGATGTACCAAAGGAGGAGACTCTTGGTGACTATCTTCAAGAATATGAATCTCAATCTCACAGGTTCAAAGATCACCTAAAATTTCGAGGGTTTTTCAAGATCAAGGAGAATAGAAGACCTAGAAATCACCATAGAAGTAAGAGGTACAAGCAACGCGATTTGGGTAGATTATTTCTATCTACTTTTTATGGGTCACCTAAATGTATAGCTAGGGCTTAGGTGAAGGAGCTATACACCTATTTGCAACAACACCAGTTTTTAGAAGATGAAGCCATTAGAGTAGCAGTGCTGCACCTTGAAGGTAAGGCTTATGCCTGGTGGTTTTATGAAACTTCTTCCTTGAATCATGTAAATGTATCTACTTATGCAAAGTTCACTAGAAGGTTAGTGAAAATATTTGATGCAAAACATTTTGAAACATCCTTGGTTGAGATAGCTAAGCCCAAACAAACAAAACCTTTGCATGAGTTAGAAGGATCCATAAACCTAGCTCCATTCCATAATGTTATTGAGGGGGTTAAAAACTTGCAGAATACCTTGCTAGAGGCAAGATCCCCACTTCAGAAAGAGCTCTCTTCTCAAAAGGAAGACATGGAGATCTCTTTTTCAATAGAGGATCTAAACAGAGAGCCTCTTAATGATGATGAGGAAACCTCCATTCATGATGAAGGGGAAGAGGAGGAAAGAGGTAACAGCGCTGTCACATCAGGAGCAAATATAGTACCTCATGGAGAGGAAGATGGGGCAATTTCTCCAATGAGAGGAATTGTTGTACCCTTGCAAGAAGTTCCAAAGAATCTCACATGTGGAGATCAGGGCACACTCCATGAGCAACATGTGCCATCATTGATAGATTGTGAGATCTTGAAGATGAAAGAAGAATATAGGGAGGAGGACCAACATCATATGATTACGAGCACACACCCCTATATATTTCATAAGGTTTATGCATAGAAGAGGCAAATTGATTTGCGCAATGAGAACAAGGACAAAGAAGTCCACTCATATATGCAGTCTACTCTTGATATTGATGTCTCATTGCATGGAGGCATTCCACCTGGGAGACCACCAGATCAGGAGATGATGAGAGATGCTTCACATCTAGTTATGCCACTCATTGATCCAGGAGGGGTGAGAGCCTTGGGAGGACTTGACACAATGCAAAGAGTCTGGGGTAGGCTCAAGGAGGAGGGAGACATTCTCCCAATATTAGTATTACCCACTCTCACCAAACATCTTGCGCTGAGAGAATATGTTTCAGGGATGGATGTCACCATCATGGTGCAAGGAGAACACTCCATGTCTTTGGAGAATGAGAAGATACTTCCACATAGGGAGGAATATTCCATATTTGGTAGAGGTTGGTGGCCACTCATGCTTACACTGGCCAAACTGAGAAAGTTTTTTATGGGTGATAGCTGTCCATGGAATGCTAGCCTCCAAAAACTTCCACCTTCACTAGAGCATGAGCAGTTGCAGGAGGAGCAACAAAGGCAAGATTGAAGCATCCCGGTGTATGACTTTGCTATGGGAGATGTCAAAGAAGAGAGCAGAAACATGACAGGTGCTTCACACGATAGATCAACAACACTGTCATTATTGAGTATTGACCCTTATTGGAGATCCCAGTTGTTAGTAGACTACTCCAAGGATTTCTTTTCATGCAGAGTGCTTGATGGCCAGTTATCAGATGGGAGATATGTAGTGAGAGATGGGGTCATATATTTTTAGAGTAGGATCTTCTTGACTAGAGCCTATAAGATCAAGGAGAAACTACTAGATGCAGCATATGAGGGTTTTCTCTCCAAACCCACTGGTTTTATAAGAGCACATCGTACTATCCTGGAGGGATTCATTTGGGAAGGCTTAAAAGAGGAGATGCACCACCATATGAGTAGATGCATGGATTTTTTGGAGGATGAGGAGAGACATAACTCTTTGGTAGAGTTACCACAACCACTTCCTTTCTCATTGGGAGTGAGAGGAGGCCCATCTATGAGCCACCTTACTAGCTTGAACCAAGTACATGGTAAATATTCTATTTATGTGCATCATGATTCATTTACTATGTATTTTTATTTCCTTACCATTCATGTGCAGGGCATTGTTCCAAGAGGGGGCACTCTTTCTTGTAGACTTCATAGTCTAATTGAGGCCATAAGTAGTGTTGTCGCACAGAATGTCTAGGCACCGCGACAACGGCTCAGATCGGGGGCTGTCACCCTGATCTCCAATCTCTCTATCTAAGTTGTCTCCTTTCAAGATAAGGGAGGTAGACCCTAACAAAAATGAAGAAGGAGAACTGGTTGGAGACCAACCAATTCAGGAGACACAGCCAGATAACCAAATACATGTTAATATTTACGAGATTTTACAGATCTAATTAGATTTGAAACTTTAAAACTAGTGCCTTATGGAGTCAAAATATCCCGTTATAAATTTAAGATCAAGTAATTGATATGTAACTGTTGCTATGAAAATCAACCACAATGATATTCAATAAAATACTCTCACAATTACGCATTAACAATGCTCGATAAAGACATGCAATTTATCATCACTTGAAATATTTTCAAAGTTGATTTAAACAATTAATTACTGGTTTCAAGTAATTTAAAATCACAATTAAAGTTCATCAATCACAGCTAAGCATAAAATACTTCAAACCAACAATTTAAATTTGAAACAAAATATTATCACCATGAGAGAACCATCAAACTTAAATGCCAGATATTTCCAATATTTCTGAATTTATGATATTCCAAATACTTCCAATTCAGAAATCTATAGTCAAACTTTAGATAGAATATTAAAGCTTACCTCGACTATATAAAAATTTTTAATTTTTTTGAGAATTTTCTAAATTTTTTATATTTTTTATATTTTCTTTTAAATCTAAAATTAATAAAACTAAAACCAAAAAAATGTATATACAACTAAAGCTAAAGTCTAAAAAAAAAAAAAAAAATTAAGAATGTTGGAATTTTTTGTTTTATAATTTTTTATTTTTATATTTTCTTTTTTAAAATCTAAAAGCAAAGTATATATAAAAATAAAGCTAAAATTAACAAAACAAAAAATCAAATCCTAAAATTAAAGTTTTGAGCCTTTTATAATTTTTTTAATTTTCTCAAAATCTAAAAAAAATCAAATCAAATTTTAATGTTAACTAAACTAACTTTAAAAAAATCGAAAAGCTAAAAACTAAAACTAAAGGTTTTAAAGGAAAATCTAAAACTAACGTAAAGTTAAAAAAATCTAAAAATCTAAAATCTAAAGATTAAACTAAAACTAAAATCAAATGATTTAAAACCTAAACTAAAACTAAAGAAAATTAAATAAAATCTAAATTTGAAATTGAAAGTAAAAGTTAGGATTTGCCATAAGGTTTTATGCAGGTCGAGATGAAGAATTCGAAGACGGCGTGATGGCAGCATGGAGAAGTGTTAAGGCGGCTACAACAAAGAAAGGGTAGCAAGGATGTGAGCAGGTGAATGGAGCAGCATGGAGTATGGAAAGGATTCCGTATGAGCAGCAGGTTGGGATGGAAGCTGCGTGAAGGCAACAAGGTGAAGAATGACAGTGCGAAAGGGTGGCCGCAGGGAAAGGGACGAGCGCTGGAGAATTCGTGAACCCTGCCAGAAGGGAGGGTTGAGATGCAGGTCGAATGGAAAAGCATGGAGGAGAAAGGAGCTGAGGGTTTGCAGGATTGACAACATACAGAAAATTGCAACAAAGATGGATTGTGTTGGATGAATATGGAAAAATGTAAAGGTATTAGCAAGGACAAGGAATGATTATCTTAGGGAAACCCAGTACACATGAAATTCTTTCTCACCCAGCATTTAAATTTTTTCCAAATATAACTCAGATTTTTTAAAATACTGATTTAGATGCACCTGATATTTTCTCTTTGCAGCAAAATAACTTTCAAATCTGCCATCAGAAATGATCCTGAGGCCAGATCTTAAATTTTTCTGAGAATCTCCTTGTAAACCTGCATAGAACCAGAAAAAACCCAAAACTATGCACAAAAAAATAAACACTTACACCCTAGAGAATATTTGCAAATTTATAGTGCTAATTTACAGATTAGAGGCCCTCATGGCCAAATTTAAAACCATTTTTTCACAATTAATAAAAAGATAAATTATGAGAGGCACAAGCCTGAGAAAACCCTGTAAAAACAAAATTCCGTAAGATAAACTTGGGAATTAGGAAACAATGAGCTTTTTCAGATTTATGAAATTTGAGAGTCGGCTGGTCTAACTGAAGACTTCCCCAAATGCTCAAACGTTAAAAAAAAACGATCTCTGCACACTTAGATCTGAATTTTAGATTGATAGAGATTAAAAATTAAACATGAGACCTTTCAGAAAAACAGATAACTAATCTTTCCATTAAACAAAATGTTATTTTAGAAACCCAGAAAACTGCACAAGATACCTATATGCAGATTAATCCATAGAGGCCATCAACCATCAAAAGCCAATAGAAGTAGCAGAGTTTAGAGACAACATCACCACTTAGATCTGGAAAAGGAAAACCAAAGTTTGTAACTCCAAAGTCTTTATGCTTTATTCATCAAAAAATCACAAGAGCTTCCAAGAACAAATGCACGATTCAGAGATCAGATGATTGAAAGACTGACAAAGACCTCTAATTTATAAGATAAAATCTCTAACGGCTAGTTCAGTTGATCCATGTCAAAGTAATCTTGACCGTCGAAAATATTTTATCATCTTTTAATATGGACCGTTGAAATTATAATTTTGAGGAAATTCGAATCTATCCTTTAATTCCATTTTAATTAACTCAAAAATAATATTTTTGAGTTAATTACCTCAAAATTTTGACTTTGACTTAACCCCCAAGGTCCAAGGGTCCAAAATTTCTTGAAATTCTAAATATTCCCTTGGCCTGAGACCTTTAAAAATTTATTTTTTAAGGACCCACGAATTTTACCTTTGAAGAATTTTAACTCACCTAGGACTTAAAATTAATTAAATTTCTCTCTTAATATTTTTAATTAATTTGGCCAGAAAATTTAATTAAATGACTAAGAGGGGATTTAATTATTTTTCCAACCCTCTTTACATAAGATAAATACATTTAGACACATAAAGGGGGAATACCCATTCACAATAGACCTTCAAATAGCTACCCAATTCTGTGACTCAAAACATGATCTAGTAGACCAAGCAACTTTTAATAAAATAACCTAGCCAATTAGCTATGATTATTCCCAAACTACTTTTACAAAGACTCGATAGAAACACTAGGACTCACTTAGCATCTTGATGAAAAAATTCATCCTAGCTTTGGGGTGAGGCTGGAGCGGAAAACTCTGCCGATCACTTGTGTCGAGAAACACAAGCGAATCAGTGAGACAAAAAACCTTCTAGGACTTGGCTTACCTAAGTTGTTACATACATGATGGTCTTACTTAGATCATTTACATCATAAACATGCAGAATGGGTTTACATCATTTATAAAACTGTCAACTGATGATGGAATCTGAATGGTGTGAACACGTCGAACATGATGAATCCCATTTGAAAAAATGGGGATGTACTGCTATGGGGTCGTTGACAAAGTGTGGTCAATAAGCAATATGGATGATGGCCACTCCATAGGAGATGTTGGGGAGATGATATCTTATGAAAGGTGTGCTCAATTTGCACCATACAACATACACCTTCTCCAAGCATGTGAGGATATTTGGGCAACAAACAAGTAGTTTGGAAACCACTCATCTTACCATTTTTTGATACAGTTAAGAGAAAAATTGTGCTGGTTGCACTTGAGGGACCATTTTCCTTCTCCATTACTACACATGGCAGCTAGCATGACTTTTATTGTGATCCCATATGTTGATGATGTTCTTATTATTGTTGGGGATATGATTGGAGGGATGACACATTGGTTGGATGTGTCCATTAGGAATGAAACTTACCACACTTCTTCATGCTTCAAGGGGAGCATGGGACATTATATGGTTGCTACATTATATCACTTGTTTCCTTATGAAGTGATCCATATGATTGACTTGTGCCTTTGGGAAGAGTTTTTCTATGAATTACCATTCTGGAGGGTGATTCATTTTTATATGGATGATAGCTTGGAGGATGGAGCTTCACATGGGAATGAAGATTCCCTACATTTTTTAGATCTATCCTTGCAGCTTCTTGAGGACAAGCAACATTTGGGAGGGGAGGATTGTAATATTCCTAAATTAGCATGCAACTAATTGGAATATCAAAATATAATTTTTCTTCTTAGTTAGAAGAATAAGAGGGTAGGGAGACCCATAAATCTCCTTAGTAGGAATAAAACCACTCTAAATGTGAATGGAGTTTATCAAAAGAGCTAGATAAATCTCCCCTATGTGTAAACAAGGGAAGAAGCATGTGGAATGGGTCAACTTTGACCAAATCAACAACAGTTGTATGGAAGTAGTGGACATTCAATGAGGGACAATGTAGTTTTAGAGGGAGATCATTTGCATGGAAGTAGTGAATTTAATGTGGGGCCAAGGGTGAGGAAGCTCACCAAAAATATAAGGAAGAGGATGGCAACCATTGTGAGCATGATTTTGGATTATTATTTTATTGTGGTATGTTAAGACTTTTGGCTCTCTTTAGCTGTTTAGCTAAGATTATAGTGCTATTTAGCACAATGGTGTTCTCGAGTGGGAATCCCACCTTCATCCTCGGGGGACTTAGAGTGCCTACTCAGGAGAAGTTCTTGAGCATTATTTCCACATTCCAGCATTTGGCCAAGCTACAGCTTTCTTCTACAGTGTAAATTTTGTTTATACATGCTTTGAGTTGTAGGGTGCAGCAGTGGAGGGTTTCTTTGGATCAATTCTGAGCTTGTATTTAGTGGAGGAAGGTTTCTTTCCATTGAGAGATTAGTAAGGAAGGTCCCTGGGCTTCATATCATATTTTGGCATTAGGCCATGTCATCATCTTCCCCTACAATGCAGTTCCAGTCCATGACTATGTTATTTTAGAGATCTGTTGGAGGGGTGAGTTCAGTGCTCCATTCGAAGCGTTTGTTTTCCATTGAAGGGATCCGCCCTTCATTGAGATAGTCTTTTGGAGGATTTCTTGTAGATATACATCAGATTCAGCCACCTCCTTTTTAGGAGCCCATTTGCATATTTTATTCATCCCTAGGGCTGCTTTTTGGAATTCTTATATTTTGTGTATTTCCAGAAACCCTTCCTGGGTTTTCTAGGAAAAGTGTTGAGGAGCATAGATCTCCATTTTTTAGCCTTGTTTTAGCATGTATTATCAGATCCATTTATTTATATTGTTCAACTATAGTATTAGCCACTAAAACTCTATTGTCTTAGCTTCAATGTATTGTATAGCAGTGGTATTACATGTATTGGTGCTCTTTGGCATTGAAGGCTTGTCTTGCCTAGCTTGAGGGACTTGATCCCCAAGATATTGTACTTATTTTCTTGATGTTATACATAATACCATGGATCTATCTTTGGCTCATGATTGAAGTATTTTTATTTGCTGCTATTTTCCATCATTTTGAGCTATATTGTTTTTATCCCCATTTGGGAATATTACACTACTAAAGAAGGCAAACAAATATACAAACATGCATAGACACATGTCAAGACATTATTACACTAGAAACTTGATTTTAAAAATCAGGGTTAGGAACATGAAGAGAAGGCTTAATAAAACCCTAATCAAGCTCAAGAAGAGAGGAAATATTTATTTTTTAGATGATTCATCCCTTTTTGTTTAAGTCACGATTGAGAAATGCAAAAAAAATAAGTTTGAACAAATTTTTGGGAATTTTGGAGATTTTGGATCATTCAAGAAATTTGATGTACATAAGTGTAGCATGGCCACAATATGCTTCTTCTCAGAGCCTTTAAATGAAAAATGGAACACATTTCCAGGTGGCTCTTAACCTCTACATCTCATAAAATACTTAGTCTCCGATATTAGTTAACAAATTTGAAGAAAAAGGCTAAAAATCAGCAATTTTTCATACTTTCGCCGCTATTTTTGAGCCCACGATGTGCTTATGGAGTAGTCTTGGGAAATTGAGTTTTTAGGTGTCTTGGAGGTGGGGTTTTGTAGGCTTGAAGCTTAAGAGGTTTTCTAAACATCCTCAAATATCTTCACCAACCATTAGTTTATCTCAAATATGCACCAAAGCCAACAAAAAAGTTCCTCAAATACACGCTATGCTTATGTGTCTGCATGTTGCGTTTCTAAGGAGGAACCCTCATTTCAAGTTTTTTATGGTAAAAGTCAAATTTTCTTGATGTAATTTGTCTTCTAATGATTTTAAATGATGTAATTAAATTTTCTAGGGATGGTAAGAGTCAATTTCGTTGTAATCAATGCTTTCAAAGTCAAACTAAGTTAGTTAGTGTAAAAAGGGAGTTGGTTTCTAAGCTCCCTAGTTTTTAGCATGGTCATAGATTTTGATGTAATTAGTTACTATGATTATGGATTCAACCCCTAAGGGTGGGAATGTGGTTTCTCATCTATATGTAGCCTAATTTAAGTCAAATCAAAGGTTGGATACTTGAGAGTCAGAGGTTTGGAGCTAGTGTACACCATTTTTGCAGTAATATAACAGGAAGTTGAAGCTATTACCTTGGGATTATTGTGGTATGTTTATTGACAGTTTTTTTCCTCTATTTTGTTATCAAATTGAATATTTAATTTTTTCTTACTACCATTTTCATTATTTCATATGATTATCTCATTATTTTTTAAGCAAGATTCATAGTTTTATGCTCTGTTTAGATGATATTTTCATGTTTATGTTCCATATCTTCTGATAAATAAATTCATAATCTTATGCTCATTTTGATATTTATTACTCAACCATATACTACAATTATAACCCTTTTGTGTCACTAATCATACCTACCTTTCCGCATCTTATCCATGCAACTGATCATTTGTAACCCTGACCTAGTTCCTAGACCTATGATCCTGATCCAGCAAAACCATAAAATCAAACCCTAGTGAGTTGAATATCTAGCCTAAGATATATTTTTTCTCTCCAGTCATTTCATTGGTTGTGAGATTGTAGAGAGATCCCTCTCTGATTTGGTAGGGCTAGCTACCAAACCCAAATTTTGTCTGAGGTTACCTCCTTCGGTCTCCTTTCTCAACCTTGGTAAATTGAGGAGTGGTAACACCTCATACGAAGGAAATACTTCAATAAGGATATCAATATAGGGAGGGTAAATGGGAGGGTCAAATAATTGTGAGATTCATATGCATACTGAATAACCTAGTAAACAAGTTAGGTTGGTGACAACGAGATTTGTTCTGCATAGGAATCAATGGAGGAAGGAAATGGGATGATCCAAGGATCCATTGGGCCATTAAAAATTGTAGAGACCATTGAGACCACCTATGCAACCTCAGAAAGAAAAAGAGGAAAGCATCCTAAATGCGAGAAACCCTTCAAAATACCTATACCAATACTGAACTAGGAGTCAGGTATGTCGCCCACTAAGGGTACATTGTTGTTGGGTAATAGGAAATAATATGGGGTACAAAAGGATATATGATCCACTATGAAAATTTACCCATCCAGAGGGAAAAGGATGAGTCAGAATACCGAAGAAGTCATGAAAGTCATGGCATAAGTCCAAATTTTCCCGAAGAGAAGATAGTAGTCAAGATGGTGGTCTATGACTTCGATATCCACCATTACAGTTTTCCCACATAGAGTGATGGGGTAGATAGCAAGGTAACCTTGGGGGATGAAAGTGTGACCATCAAAATCTTTGAGGGAATTTGATGGTGGTGAGAGAGTGGTAGAACCCAAGGTGAGTCAATATGAAGTAGAAATTACATAGGTTGATGCACCTTCATCAATGACGGTGTGGTGAATGGATTTTCCTTTCGACACACCTTGCACTTGAAACGCAAGATGATGGGAGAGGTGAGGCCTACTTTTTTACATGTTGAAAATTTCTATTGGAATCTTGAGGATCAATTCCATCGATGTATGAAAGCAAAGATTGATGTTGTGCTGGGTAGGTTTGTAATACTTCGAGGGAAAACATAGTAGAGTGTGCTTGCACCATATCTTCTACAATGTTGTAGTTTTTTGAAGCACATGTAGATGTATTATGTGTCATTTGTCAAAATTTCCCTTTAGGGGGACGAATTATAGGGTTATTAATATGACTTTCGATATGAAGATCGTTAGGCGAAGGTGGAATAGTTCTCGAGGTAATGTCTGAAGCGTTAAGGATTGTATTTCTGTAGTTCTTGGCTTGTGTTTCTAAATAAACTATTTCAAAGGTGTAAAAAGTTGATGATCCTTCTCTAGGAGGAGGGGGATGTGAAGCTCCATTGACCCCTTTTGGAGGTGGTGGTGGGTTTGATACAAGATGTGGATGATGTTGAGCAGGAAAAGGGTTTTTGAGGACCGCAGGTGTCTAACAAGTATCCTTTTACGTAAGGAATTCCATGCACTCTTGAATACAAGGATATTTAGAAGTCATATGGTCCTCAATGCATATATTTCAAGGGAAGTTGACATTTTTTTCCTTTCCTTTATTTATTTATTTAGTAACTAATTTCTGATTGGGATTGTTCTAGGTTGTGTGCTTCTCTTCGCAAAGAGAGATATTTATCTTATTGTTCTTGTTCTTATCGCTGGGTTTTTGTGTAGACTGAACATAGTTGATTGCAACGGTTGGATGAGTATTAGATTCAGTGTAGGAGTGGTATTGGTAGTAACATATAACTTGGAGGCTTTCCCGCTTAGGTGTTTTAGAGCATAACTAGAGGTAGCACTGACAATACCGTCATCTTGTGCACTAGATTGCTAAGTAGCAGGGGCATTGGAAGTTCGTGGGGAATTAAGGAGAAAAACATAAATCATTCAATATTATGAATAGATCAGATATTTGTGTTGATCACGATGAATATATTGGTCTTCAGTAACCACACCAGCCATGGAAATGTCTATTGAAATGGGGGGAAGAAGAGACTTGTAGAACCAGCCTCCTAAGAGGTAATATGGAATGGTGGCATTGAAAAGCCTCCATATATGTCTCCATTCTTGGATGTGATAAAAAATGTGGGTGGAAGTGTCTTGGCGTGAGGTAGTAAGGAGTTTCATTCCGGTTTCATAGCAGATAGGAAGTTGGAAGTGCTTTAGAAATTCAATTGCAAGGGAACCAAAAGTATTGATTAAAGCACATAGTAACTCAATGTACCACTTGGTAGGATTTCTAGTAAGGCTGTCGAGGGAGATTATGATCTGGTAATATCGTTAATCATGGAGTTTGATACACACCATAGGTGGTAAGTGGTGATGTGTGTAGTTGGGTCATCTCACTATTTTTCTTCAAACTTCAGGATATATGCAAGAATCTTATGCTGGATCATCGGAAAAGTAATTGATGATTGATGGGGTAATTTTTCAACTTTTGTAGATCCAAGATCTCTAAAGTATCAAGGAAAAGAAAAGGTGTAGGTGCCCTCGAATCTGACTGTGGAGGTGCAATATGACTTGGAGGACTAGGAGATGCCCCCATCAATTGGTTTCCAACATGATATGTGGTATGGATCAGATAATAGTTTCCTAAGGGTGGCAATATGGTCATATAAAATGGTGGGCCATATGTCATAATAGGCTAGGTGAAAAAAGGCTAGTTTCCCCTAGGATAGAGATTTCCCCCTTGAATCAATGGTGGTTGAGGAGGGGAAGCCCAAATAAATATAACATGATAGGGTTGAGGGATACTGTCAGCCACATAAGTTGCAGTAGGAGTGGGAATGACACTTCTAGAGTGTGCACCGGGAGAAATCAAATCTATCAACGAAGGATTAAGTTTTCTTATAGGTGGTATGGGGATAGGTATGCCCCCGAAAAGTGTGTGCATGATGGAAACACCTCGCCCCTATTAGTGTCAATCTTGTCATACTACCATCGTTGATCAAATTTACTCTTTTTCATTTTCATAGTAGGAGTCCCATACCAAAAATTTTCATCATTCCATTAGGTCATGGATTCATTGATGGTAGTGGTTTTTTCATCAGCTTTCCCTCATGTGAAAACTTGTTGATTCTCCTCTCTATGGTCTTCACCATGACTCACTCTCACTCACCAATTCATGTTATTAGGTCATAGGGTTAATCTCATTAGGTTCTAGGGTCTCATCATGATCAAATTAATGAGCCAAGTGTCAGTAAGTATACGCCAAGGTCATGAGGAGGGTCAAATAAACTCAAAGGCACAATATCTAGAAAAAATCAAAGAGTTGTTCTATTAAGCTTGATGTAATTTTCACCTCAAAACATGTTTTGAGGAGAAAACATGACACTTTTCCTTTATTATAATTTCTTATGTAATTTAGGTCTTCATATGTAGTATGTTGAGCTTCAAAAGCTTTCTATCTCTACACAATCACCCCCTTCTTTTTAGAGGAGTTTTCCACAATATTTTCGTATAAAATCATGTCTCCAAGTATTTCCATCGTAAAGAGCCCGAAAATATCTTTCCAACGATATTTCATGCTCCCCAAACAGACTCTTGGACTTGGAAGATATGCCTAAGTGAATAAAAGTCCCCAAAAGCCTAACCTTACCCCTTTTTCTCATTTGTCCCTTAGACGTTATAACTTCTACCTTTTCGTATAATTTTAAATTTTTTCATTGTAATCCCCTTTTTCCAATCCGATCGTAACGCTTTCCTTCCGATATGATCGTAACATTCAATTGCATGGTCCCGATTGACCCACCTCCAATTGAGAACCTCTCGATGCGATTGACGATCGTATCCGGACTATTGATCTTCTCGCCGATCCGACGTCCACATCTCGATCGCAATCACTTGATCACATCGCAAACTTCAAAAGCGCTCCCAACTTTTGTCCCCGCTCCTATGATTTTCTTCGATTGCGATTCCTCCCTGTCCCCACCATAAACTCTTCCGCCCTTTCCAAACTAACGTGGCTTTCCATTTATAAAAAGCGATTATTCAAATATTATAAATTTAAAGGATTTCTTAAGTTATTTCATCGCTCGGCACCGCACCATGTTCTAAAATTCCGTGCTCCCTTCCGTCGATGCTATGAATTGCATATCGCAATCGGCAATTCCCACATGGTACTTTACCTCCCCTTCCCCACCGATTTGCGATTGTGATTCGTCGCATTGCAAGTCTTTATCGCATTACTCCATTTTAATAAACCCGCTCCTTTTCTCGTTGTGATTTACAATTTTTTATTGCGATTTCCCCTTTCAACCTATACACTATCGCATCACAAGTTTCCAATCGCTCCAATACACCCTCCCCCTTCGATTGCGCATTTGCAATTGCGATCTCTGCGATCACGCATTTGGGCCCACCATCCTTTCCTTTTCTCTTTTTTCACCAAAAAAGGGACTTTTCCCCATTGAAAACGACAAATGTGGTTTTCATCGGTTTCAAAAGGCATTATTCTTCGAAAAATTGGTTTTTATTCAAAGAGTAAAGACAGAGACAATGGTCAAAGCGCCGAGAACTAATTGTGAACCGTAGACATCTACAACAACGATGAAAAAGGGATCTGTTCTTTAGATTTCCTATTTTCATTCATTGGGTGTAACAACGAATGCTCAAGATGGTCAAAAATGTTTTGTTACTCCTTCTTTTCGTGAGCGATTGTTGGTCTTTTCCTATATTCGTATTTTAGTTTCTTGGTTGTTGAAACAACCTCCTTTTGTGGATCTACCCCTCAAATTTTGTCTATTTAATGTAATTCTTCATCATTTGTAAGGGGGAAAAAAGTGAGAATAAGTTGGAAATCATTGAGGACGCTCTCGCGCTCCATTTGTAATAGTTTGGTAGGGAATTAATAAAGAAATGCAAAGCATTGATTTGTAGGATTCCCCTGTGGGTATGGATTTTAGCACCGTTCTTTCCTTTGTATTCATATGTTAATTGTTATGTTTGGCATTCATTCATTCATATTTTTGGTTGAATGTTTTCAAGATAGATAGGTAGAATCCATTGTATAATGCTCTCGCCTTGGGAAAATCATTCAATATTTTATGTTTTTCTACCTGCTTGAAAAGGATCCATCTTCTATGCCCTTTTCAGACCTTCTCACCAGCCTTACACATTCCATCATCATTTAAATACAAAGTTGTTAAAATCCTCGCTTTCCTTGCCCCACGTAATACCCCGTATCTTTGATTTAATTCCCAGCTTCAAAACTACCCAACCCCATTTATTCCATACAACCTTGAAAATTTATGAAAAGAAATTCAAGTCAATAGTATAACTACCCTAAAATCGTCATAGCTATACTTCATTGAATATTTTTCATGGAGAGAGCTCCCTCCTCGACCTCGTAGGGCTAGCTGCGAGGCCGAGTAGTGGTTTGAGTTACCCCGATTTGCCTTCCTTCGACCCAAGGTTCAAATTAGGGTGCTAACATTTTCCTATGCGACTCCACCGTGGGATTACTTGAAACGAAAGATCAATCACCCCAATAATATCTTCTATATAAATTTTTGGACTCTAGATGATGAGGTTCGAATTTGCTAGGTCGAAAAAAACATTGTAAAATAGAAATTTTACCACTAGCTTCATGAGATATACCGGGACAACCCCCGATCCAAATCCTCCCCCCGTGTTTGAAAATCCTAATCTCATCCCAAGAATAATTAGAAGACAAGATGGTTCAAGTAAGTCCCCTAGACCTATTTTTCGCGATCCCATACACCGGCCCAAAGTGAGTGGTTTTCTCGTAGAAAATCTCTCTCGATGAGTGTTTTGAGCTTTTTGTCTCGGGGAATAAATCGAAACCGCAGCTTGATGACATAGTTTTAGATCCGTAATTTCTTATAGATATTGAAGTTCAAAGGGAAAACACATTAATTGATGGTTATATTTTGAATTCCCTCGTACATCTATCACCGTAACCAATATCCCCCGAGCCTTCGAAGTTATCAAAAACAAAATTTCCTACCTTAAATCATTAGCATTCCCATCGAGCCTCGTAAATAAATTCTCGACTTTCAACTCCTCCATCAACACCTCCCTTGAATCATAGTATCACAAATATTTCGTCAGAATCCACCTCAAAATATGGATGCCCGATATGCACCGTTTTACCCTCGTAATCATGAATGATATGCTCCGTCGAATACCAAAGTAAAAATACCTATTTTTGATGCCACTCAAAAGCATCACACTTCAACAAGACATGTTGATAAGATGAATTACTTCTTTTGACCTTCATGAGGTAGAGGTGAGAATGTGACCATGAGATTGTTTGTCCAAAAGTTTTGGAGGTTAAGTTAGAAAATGTGTTCAGAGCTTTGCCCTCATGACCCTCTATTCACAATTTGCAGGAGTTACATAGATAATTCCTAGACCGATGGGAGGTAAAGAAAACCCACTCCAAATCTTGTCTCGAATATGAAAATATTAAAAGGAATGTAGGTGAAAGTGTACAAGATTATTATGTGAGATTTAATGTTGTGTATAATGCTATTTCTGACAACCCAAAACTTCCCATGGGGTTAGCTTTTCTCAAGTTTCCAGATGATTTCGATGCTCGATATGGCATATCAGCTACGAGAATGAGATCCTACCACACTTGAAGATATGCGAAGATAGCCGTGAGCGTAGAATCAAATTTGTCGGCTAGAAGAGTGCGGACAAAAGATTAAAAGAGGGTAACCGTGAAAGAAGAAGAATTTCCTTGAGACAAGAAGATGGATACTTTGATCTAAACAAAGGGAGAAGATGAGTCGATCGGTTAGACTATTTTCGATAGACCCGAAGCACAAATCGAGAATCCGAAATTTCGCAGGACAAACAGCAGCCCACAATTCCAAATTAAGCAAAGGGAACATAAAGTGCAAGGACCAAGCAACACAACAACAAGTGAATCATAACTCCTTTGCAAAGCAAAATGATGTTCGGTGAATGGAAACAGATGATGATGATGATCATGTAGTCGAAGCTAACCATTTTTTTCATTGTCGATGGTGCGCCCATCTTTCCGATTTGAAGACAAAGAATATACAACGATTCCGCACATTCGTGAAAGATGAAGATTTCATAAATTGGCCAACGATGTAGTGTTAGAGGAAGAGTATGATGATTATCAAAGAGGATATATGAATGCTTTGTCACATAATAGAGGTAGTATCCTTTGAGGGGAAAAAAGATGTACCAATTAATCCCATTCAAAAAATGAAAGAGCTTTAATCAAAAAATGACTCTCAAACACCCAAAGGAAAGGGAAAGAACTCCGTATGATCCCTCTCCCAAACCGGACATCTCGGCCGATTAACATTGCAAATGAAAAGAACTCAAGCATAGTGTAGCAAAGGAGCAAGTAGATAAGAAAGATCCTCCCGTCAAAGAGGTAGAAAAAGTTCCATATTTTAATTTAGAAAATGAAATTTCCAAGTCTAAAGGTGTCCATAGCTCCTTGACCGAGTTGGTTAAAAATAGTACTTATAAACATCGTGCCTCTATAATTTTCAAATAGACTATGTATCGTATATGGTAAATGTTGAAGATGATTATCCTAAACTCATTTTTGGTCCAGCCTATAGAAGGTCGGTCTCAAGAGAGTGAAGTTCCTCCCTTCTACTTGAGTCTTAGATTGCATGAGTTCATTTTACATAATGTTATGTTGGACTCCTGAGCTCATCACACAAATCTTGATGCCCAAAGCCATTATTGAGAAGTTGGGTCTTGATATTACCCGTAAGTACCATGATTTGTATTCCTTTGACTCTAGTAGGGTTCATTGTATTGGTCTTATCAAAGACTTGGTAGTATCTTTAGATCAAATCCCGACCCTAAAAATGTTTTGATGGATGTGGTTGTTGCCAATGTTCCACCATCGGTTTGGAATGATTTTGTCCGAGGTCATGGGGTGAAAAACTCGAAAGGAACCATACAACTTGATTTCTCTTATGCCACCATTCCGGCGTGTTCGATGCATTGAGAAAGCTATACAGAAAAGAAAATGAAATACATGATCACTAGCAAAGAGAAGCCAATTAATCATCCCATTAATGCACCCACATAGATTTAGAGTCATTTGTATTATATTTAGATGGTGGTTTGAATGATGAAAATATTCGCTTGATAGAAGTAGATGAGGTACCTAAAAATTTCGTAAAACTTTTAGGGAAGTCCTTAGATAGAAAAGATAAAGCAACAAGTATTTCTCGAGCCTCTTGCTCCGCCAAAAAGTGCTAAGGGACAATGAATAGCGTGAAAAATGCGTAAATCAGCCAAAATAAAGTAGAGAAAGAAGAAAAAATTTAGCATTTAGAAGAAGAAGAAGAAGGCCTTTCGGAGAATTTAATTTGATGGAATTGTTGGTAAGGATCGGTGTTGGTATAGGAATATGGATTCGAGCCCTTCTTTCCACTCGAAAAAGTTCCTAGTAATGTTAGAGCATGTGCTTACAAATTGGCTTTTGATCGCTCTAAAAAATGAAGCAAGAGTATGGAAGCTTTGATTGCAGGTTTGAAAATTTTGAAGAAGCTAAAGGAAAAGAGGATTTCTGTCTATGGAGATTTGGAGTTGATAATCAAATTGGTAAAAGAGAGCATCAAGCAAAACATCCGCGATTGAGGGCCTACGTAAATGTGGTCCCTAGAAATCTTGAGGACGTTTCCCGAGTACACTTTGACAACAAGCACTTCGAATGCGTAATATTACTGCATTCCCTTGCCACTATCGCAAGCAATTTGAAGATTCCAATGAATTCCAACAACAAATTTGAAATTTATGTCAAACATCGCCTTTGCCGTTCCGGATAATCTAAGGTATTGGCAAGTGTTTTGGGATGACAATGAAATCAAAGCTTTTTTTGCAAAGTGAAGGAAAATTCAAGGATACTTCCATAGAGGGTGATTATGAAGTCGATGATCAAGAAATCGAAGCAACCGGATGGACCTCGTTGCACTTGAAAGACAACGTAATTCCTAGAGGTCTCATACTCTTTAGAGGAGCTTTTTGATCAAGATGATGTTGCAAAAGGAAACTCGAGCCTCGGTGCCCACCGGATAAAGGAGTTGAAGATGTTTATCTTGGAATGTACCGACAAGCCTAAGCTTGTGAAGTTATCAAAAGCATTGTCCCCTCGAGGTAAAGGAACAATATGTTAAATTACTTTATGAATTTTCTCGATGTGTTTGCATGGGATTATTCAGATTTGAAGGTGTATGACAAAAGTATAATTCAACATACTATTCCCCATCAAGCCGGATCATAAGCCATTTAGACAGGTCGAGAAGGATCAACCCAAAGCCGTTGCCATCCATTGAAAAAGAGGTAAACAAATTGTACAAGGTCGATATCATTGTCCCAATTATATTTTCCGATTGGATTTCTAATTTGGTCCCTGAACGTAAAAAGACGAGAGAGATAAGTTTGTGTATAGATTTCTAACCGAATAGAGTATCCTTAAAGGATAACTACCCACTTCCAAAGATGGACCATATTCCGCAAAGAGTAGTTGGAGCATCAAGGATTTCACTACTCGATGGTTACTCAGAGCTATAATAAGATCTTGGTGCATGAAAAAGACTAAGACAAGACTTCTTTCACAACACCCCGGGGAGCTTTCCAAGCATGCCAAAATGCCATTTGGACTCAAAAATGCTCGAGCCACTTCCCAACGAGCAATGGACATCGCTTTTGCCAATGAAAAGGATGTTTTTCTGGTTGTTTATTTGGATGATCTCGATAGTGTTTTTCTCGGTTTCGATGATGAACATTTGCACCACTTGAGGATTGTATTTCAGCCGATGCGCAAGTTTGGGATTTATCTCAATCCAAAGAAAAGTATGTTTGCTATGGATGACAGGCAAGTTGCTAGGGCATATCATCTCTAAAGATGGTATCCATCATTGATCCCGCAAGAGTGGAGGCAATTCAGCACATAGACCTCTCACGTAAAAAAAATGAGATTCATGCATTCAATGGTAATATGAACTTCTTGCGCAGATTTATACCCAATTTGGTCGAACATTTAAAATAAATGAATAATATGTTGAAGAAGGATAGCTACTCCCAAATGGAGCGAGGAGGCTATCAAGTCATTTAATTTGCAAATTTTTCTTTGTCCAATGCCCCGGCCTTGATTAGTCCTAACTACACTCAATATTTCATTATATTCTCATTTGCATCGCAGCATACCATGGTACGTGGTATTAATGAAAAAGAGATATCAGATTGAACAACCCATTTCATTTTTCAAAGAGGACCATTTGAGATGGCTACTCGCGGTATAATATCATTGAGAAACAAGCTTTGGCTCTTATAAAAGCATTAAATGATTTTAGAGTATACATTCTACATTCACATACTATAGCATATATGTTCCTAATGCAAGCAGTTAAAAAGATTTCCCTGATGCAAACTGATCCAGTAGGGAAGAAGAGATAAGTGGATAGCAACAATGTTGGAATATTATTTGGAGATTAAACCCACAAAGTTAATCAAAGGACAAGGTTTTGAAAACTAATGGCACAATCAAACCTCGCGCTCCCTGGACATAAACCTTATAACAAGCAATGTCGAGGATGAGGATGATGGATCTCTTGTTCCAGCTTCAAAATATTTCTACAATCACCATGGTATTCGTACATAGTCTATGTCCTTCAAAGATCTTTCGCCACCTCCCGGATGTCTAGAAGCAAAGGTAGATCATTAAAACTCAAGTCCTGCTAAGTTATTTATTTTAAACAATGCTCTTTATTGGAAAGATCTAGGAGGCATTCTACTTAATTTCTTGGTTGAAGATGAGGCTCAAAGCAAGTGATGCATGACTTTCACAAAGCTGATTGTGGTGGTCATTTGTTTTGGAAAAAACAAAAGCTAACAAATTGTTGAGAGCAAGATATTATTGGCCCACTTTATTTTCGCATTTGTATAAAACAAGTTGATGAGTCGCCATGAGTGTCAAGTTTTCCAAGGAAAAAGGAAAACTCGATTCCTCTTCCTTTGAAACCAGCTCAAGTAAATGCTCCTTTTCAACAAGCTGGGGACTTGATTTCATAGGGGAAATCCATCTCGCATCATCGACATAGCATCGATGGATTTGACAGTGCATGACATTTGCTTCACCAAATGGATCGAGGCCATTCCCGCAAGAAGGCAAGCCATGGATATGGTAATCATTCAATTTTTAGAATCAAATGTCTTGTCTCATTTTGGTTTCCTCAAAAAAATCATAATGCGATAACACAACAACATGCTTAGATCTAAGAGAAGATGGTGGAATTTTGTGATAAATACAATATTGTGTTGGGTCATTCAACATCATACTACCCACAAGGAAACGGCTTTGGTAGAATCATAAAATAAATATCCGATAAACATAATCAAGAAAATGTTGGAAACAAATAAGAGGAATTGGCATCGAAAGCTCATCAACGCGTTGTGGATAGATAGATTCAGCTTGCAAGAAATCCATAGGTATGTCACCATTTGAGTTAGTTTATGGCAACCGATATTGTGTTTCCTACATCACTTATAGTTCCGATCATGAGACTATTGCAAGAGGTCAGGGCAATGAAGAGGATGATAATCGATGAAGGATCAATCAAATGATCCACCTTCGAGAAACAAGGGAGGAAGTCTCTCGTAACACTATCCAGCATGCAGGAAAAGATAAAGAAAATATATGACCGAAAAACCAAAGCATTTCAATTGGAAGATGTGGTGTTGAGATGGGATGCACGAAATGAGGACAAAGGGAAACATGGTAAGTTCAATAACCTATGGAAAGGACCGTATAATATTTTAGCGTACAGGGACAAAATGCTTTCTTTCTCACGTAAATGGACGACCAAGATTGCCCCCGAGGATAGTGAATGGTAGGCTATTGAAGCACTACCATTTTTGAGATAATGGATTGAAAACTATGTCATAGTCATTGTATATACCATCCGATTGTTGTTCGTGTGTTTTAAGTACATGGTCATTGAAGTTTGGGGCCCAAGGTGAAGGCTATAAAACTTGAATGATATGTGTAAGGTTTGCTATTTTTTAATTCGTTTTCAAATCATAGTCAGATTCAATCGCATTGTGTTAGTTTTCGATGTTTTGACCATATTTTCCCAATGGATAAGGCTACTTGGTCTACAGAGTGTTATTGGCACCTCCAAGGAGCTACCATCCCCATTAGAGCCAATGTTAGTGTCGCTTTGTCATCATCGTCATCGATGATCAAATTTACTCTTTTGCATTTGCATAGTAGGAATCCCATACCATAAATTTTTCATCATTCCATTAGGTCATAGATTCATTGATGGTAGTGGTTTTTCCATCGCTTCCCTCATGTGAAAACTTGTTGATTCTCCTCTCTATGGTCTTCATCATGACTCACTCTCACTCACCAATTCATGTTATTAGGTCATAGGTTTGATCTCTATTAGGTTCTAGGGTCTGATCATGATCAAATGGAAGTGATTCCACACGCTCGCATGACGTGTGTCCTCAATGTACGATCTCCAAACCGCCCATTTCGCGCATTAAAGATTGGTCAAAGGTCGAGCAGCGGAATGATCGTAAACCGTCGCATCTCGAAGTCTTCATCCAATGGCCATCGCTTGAATTAGTTTCACGGGTGTTAATGCCGCCATGCGTGTCCCATGGCCCACCGTTACATTGTTCCCGGCGCCTTTGAGCCGTTGATCCGGCTTTCAAGATCCGATGGTCCAGGACGCGTTCTCCTCCACCGTTGACTCGCATCTCTACGTCACCCCTTCCATATCATCTATCGTCCATTCGTTCACAGCCTTCCACGTGTCATCCACTTTCACCTCCACCATTCATATATTACATCCATATGCCATATTCTCTGTCATTTTTAGGTTATAATTTTCCATCTGGGTCCCATTCTCCACAAACTTCTCTCGCGTTTTCACCACCACTCCTGTACCGCCACCATTGTTGTCATGATGATTTGTCACATGGCCACCCCTCATTGCTTGTATATCTCTCGAGTCCGGTTTCTTTTAATGTGATTGTGTATTTTTTTCGTGTGTCCGGTGCCAAAGGACCATCGTAAATTTGCGGTTTACATCACGGAGAACGCAGTACATTTCAAAGGATCTATTCAAGAAAGTGTGATGATGAAGGAGAGACCCGGGAGGATATCGTTGATAAGACATTTATTTAATGGAGCAGAAGTCGGGATTTACCAAACCCTCCCGCAGTTTTTTAAAATGAATATTTTATAGATTGGGATATTAATGGAGAAACCACAAAATATCGTGGAATGATCGAGAACTTCGACCTCAAGCATTTAAGATTTTAGGTGTGAAATCAAAAGATGGAAGGAAAAAGTGCAAGAGCTTAAAATCATATCTTACAGAGTTACTTCAGCAAATTTTTCCTCTAAGGAAAAGTACAGTAATGTCTATTATATACTATCCTTGAGCCACGTTCTTGGAGAGTTTTTCATCCCTCGCATTTATTTCATGAAGTAGTAGCAGCAGTACTTGGCATCGATTCAAACGACCGCCAAACAACATAGGCGGGTTTTTCTTTCAATTTTGTTTTTAAATAAGATCATTAAATGTATATCACCTACCTTACTCCCCGGAGCCTTCGGTTTCTCTTATAAAAAATGAGGAAAAAAAGACATTGTGGGGGTTCCGCATTTGTACGTAAAAATTGTGCGAGAGAAAGGCATTTTGTATACATCTTGTTAAGTTTCTTTGTATGAAGGCTCGTGAGCCCGTAGGGTCTCGATGAGGAGGAGTTCCATATGTAATGAGGATTCTAGTCTCTTGATATCTCACAAGTATGTAAACTTTCTTTTCATGTGTTTGATACATAATTCCATTTCATCTTTCTTCTTGTGTTATGTTGTCGGAATGCGGGTGGCTCACCGTATCCGGTAAGGATTCATCCTAGTTGATGCCCATACTTAGATCATTCAAGCACCTTAAATATGGCTCGTGCATAGCATACTCGTTTCATTATTCCTTTCATCCATATTTTTCTCGCTATATTGGTTGCTTTGGGGAGGGTGCTTTTAAAAATGCCATTGTCATGTATGGATTCTTAGTAACATTAGCCCATGCATGGTTCTGTTGTGTATCTCGGGTATCTCATCCAAGGTTAGCTAATATCTTCTTATGTTTCTTTCCCCGAATAGCTTTTCGATATATGATTTCTATGATATATTAGTTGAATCGGCCCTCTTTAAGGAAATTGTCTCTTAACCCGTTCGATGCCTTTATATTAGGCTTTGCATCTTGTCTCGCAATCTTACTTTCTTTGTGGCAATTGTAATTTCGGTCCCATTTGAATCATTTTCCTTGTTTAACAAGAGATAGAAGGAGAGCATTTGGATTGACACCCAAGCTATATTTCATGCTCCCTTGCTATGATAAGATGTCCTAGGCAATCGGTCTATGGTAACTCTAGGTCGTCTCTAGGAGTGACAAAATTGTCTACAACATCTTTCTCGGCATCAGTTTCCGAGGACGAATTTGAGAATATCGAGCTTTTCTTGGGCCTCGAAAAATCATATTCACTCTCTAATCGTGTGAGCACGAGAGTTGAAGAGTTTTATATCTCTCACCTGGCGACTCCACTGTTCTTTATTTGATAAATCTATTAGTAGTCCCGGCTCCTCGAAAGCCACATTTGAGGTCAGATTCTCTGAAGTTAAAGACATCCTCCGTGATTTGACCCGCAGAAGATTATTCATACAAGAAGTTGGAAAGAAAGACAATCAGCCCAGTAGTCAAGTCCCCGAATATTCGTCTAAGATCATCCATCCTCTTCTTCTCCAAGAAATCCCGAGGAAAATCCCGACTCCACCGAGGAAAATCCCGAATATTACTCGATAGCCCACCCAGGGAAGTGCTAGAACCAAAGATAACCCTCATCCTACCCCCGAGGCTAAAGAATTTAAAGAAGTCATGGAAGTAGTTGCTCGTTAACCGTGAACTATTCCCATCTACACCTCAGTGCTTCGTGGCAATTTATTCCCATTGTTATACATACTCCACTTCCCTCCCCCTCCCCTTACTTCATTTGTACATCGCTATTGTTGCACAACCCCCACCTCCTCCAATGGCTAATGTTCCTACTTTTCTATTGAACAAATATGCTCCCTTGGCCTTACCGATATGTGCTCAATGATATGCCATGATTATTTGAAGATTTTTTCCCGCATTTAGTGGAGAAAATTAAATTAATGCACGTGAAACATCTTGAGGTATTTTGTGCCTTTGGCAGTAAAACATGAATGTTGAACATCCGGATGTGGTCTTAAGATTGTTTGTTCAATCTCTGGATGGTGAAGCTAGAAAATGGTTTAAGACATTAGCAGTCGGCTCGTAGATACCGGAAAGAATGGAAGAGGTTTTTCTCGTAAAATGGGGGAGAAAAGAAAAGATCATGGAATGTGTCTCACCGAGTTCAATACTCTAAAGAAGAAACATAATGAAGGGTGGAAGAATTTATTAAAAGATTTAATAAATTGTATTTGAGCATTCCCTGCTGATATAGCCTCATCAAACCCAGTCAGTTTAAAGTAGTTTTCATAGCGACCTTTTGATTCAGCATTTTCGCTTCTCTTTGAGGGAAATAAAACTCGTCACTTTGGATGATGCCTGCAGACAGTATGCTCTAGAATTGGAAGCAAACTTTGCCTCCACTGGGAAATCAAAGGGAAAAGTTGAACAGATACTAGGAGGAGAGGTAAAGAAGAGGTTTCTTCCTCTAACCAGAGAAGGATTCAGATAAGATAGATGAAATAAGAAAGATGATTAAGAATATGGTTAAACTTGAATTGGAGGCTAAGAATGCAGCTCCCAAGAATTTTTATAATGTCTCAAATAGAGGATACAATCCTCGCGATAAAAGACCACCTATCACTAGACATATTGCCTAGGGAAGCAAAGGAGCAACAAGACCAAGTACCACACCCATTGTACTTGGAAGGTCTAGCGAAAGAGACTCCACCCAAGATGTCGCTTATCAATTAGAAGATTCAAATCTTGCTTTTTCAAACAATGATGATATAGAATGCCCATTTCAAGAAGAAGAAGAAGAAGCAGAGATTGATCATTATTGTAAACAATTTGCTGATTTCATGCAAGCACACTTTATCGTAAAATATGATCTCGTATCTTCAAGGAAGAGGACCCGAACTCAAGATCAAGAAGAAGAGCCACCTCGTAAAGAATCACCTACTCAAAGAGAGATGACAATGCAAAAAGTCGCTGAAAAAGGCAAGAGTCCTCTAAATACTCCTTTGCAGCCTAATAATCAAGGTCCTTCCTCTTCTTGTATAGCTAGTCCTCCCTACGTTCCTAACTCGTGTCAAGAGAAGTTAAACTTCCACTGAGAATAAATAATTTAAAGAAGTTGTAATAGAAAAAGCCTTCCTCGCTTTTAGTTTACAAAAAGAACTTGAGAAAATTAAAATTCAGATCCCCTTGACCGAGTCGCTAAAACAACCCGCATCACGCCTCAAGTTACTTCTTTTATGCTCCCTCCCGAAATGCTCAATCGTGCTCGATAGTTTAAACCTTCAAGAAAAAAAGACCCATGGTAGTCTTTGGCCCACATGTTGAGGAAGTAGATCCTTCTAATCCTCCTTTTTATGTGTCTCTAGTTATTCATGACCTCGTCGTTACACAATTGTATGTTAGATTTTCGGCTTTACATAATCTTATGCCTCTATCCGTCATGGAACAACTAGGACTCATAAATCACACGCCCATATAAAGAACTTTATTCATTTGATTCCAAAAGAGTCAAATGCTTGGGGATGATTAAAGATTTAGTGGTCAATTTGGCCCAAATTCCGAAAGAAAGAGTGTGGTCATGGACATTGTGGTGGGCCGATATCCCGTACCGCTTTGGCATGTTGCTTGTCAAGGTCCCCGGGGTACAAAAATTGGTGGGTCAATTAAGCTAGATTTAACATATGCTACCATCCCAGCTTTTTGGTGGACGAGGAGAGAAGGTTATACAGAGAGGAACTAAATTTTTTCAAGGTAGTTACTAAGGCCGATAACTCGAAAATTCACCGACTGATAGTAAAGAAGGATACTTTTCATGCTTTATGCTAGAAGAAGATCAAAATTATATTCATGAACCCTCCTTCCAAATTATGGATGAGCAACTCTTTAGAAAATCATGGAGATGGAATCTCGACTTTACATTTTGATGGGGCAAATTCAAGAGAAGGCAATGGAGCCGGGGTGTTATTAATCTCTCCCTACAGTGCAAATGGGTCCCACTCGTCCTTTAAATTGAATATGAGGCTACCAATAATGTAGCTAAATATGAAGCACTTTTGTTGGGATTACAGACAACCAAGAATATGGGCATACAAAGTTTAAAAGTCATGGGAGACTCTGAAATCGGTGGTAAGCAGGTGTCGTAAATCAATGTCAAACTAAGCATCCACAACCGAGAACCTACAGAAATGAAGTATGGGACATGGTGGAAAATTTCTTCTCGAATTTAACATACAGCTCATGCCCAAGTGCAACAGTGCACGGCGTACCTCTTGCTGTGGTCGCTACCACATTTCGTCCTCCACAAAATCCTCTTTTGAGGTATGAAATTGAAGTACGATACGGCACCATCAATCCCGGATAATATTAAACACTGCAAGGTGTTTGAAGATGATGAACAGATGAAGAGATTCCCGGAGACGATAGAGAGTTCTCCAATATAGAGATTGATGATAATAAAGAAGAGGAAGTTTGAAAAATGTTGTAGAAAAAAATGGGAAGAAAAAAATAGCAGAAAGTAATAAAGTGCTACACTCGAAAAGGAAATATCATACCTAGAGAGTCATGCACTTTCAGAAATATTTTTGACAAAAAATGATGTTCCATTAGCAAGATAATAAAATAGTAGAAGAAAATCAAGTAGAAGACTTGAATTTGGGCACCGATGCTCGAGCCCAAAATTGTAAGATTATCTAAGAAGGTTTCGAGAGGAATACAAAAGAAAATATTTGAAATTATTTCAAATCATACAGATGTATTTGCATGGTCTTATCGTGACCTAAAAATCTTTTGATATTAATATAATGCATCATAAAATTCCTTTGAGGGAAGATGCAAAGCCTTATAAGCAGAGCCCTGCGTGATAAATCCTCCGTTGCTTCCCTCATTGAAAAAAGAGATCAAGAAGTCAAGTAAAGGCTAAAAATAATTGTGCCATTAAGATACTCGAATGGGTGGCAAACCTTGTCCCCGTGCGTAAATAAAAATGGAGAAATAAGGTTGTGCGTGGACTTCGTAAATTTAAATAGAGCATCTTTAAAAGATAATTATCCATTGCCTAAGATTGACCACATTCTACGAGAGAGTGGTGGGAGCCACTAGAATGTCAATGATGGATGGGTTTTCAGCTATAATCGAGTGGTCGTGTTCCCCGAAGATCAAAAGAAGACTTCCTTCACCACGCCATGGGGGACGTTCATGTATGCCAGGATGCCTTTTGGATTAATCAATGCATGACCACCTTTCGCAGGGCTATGGATATTTCTTTTGTTGGTGAATGTGATAAATTCTTGGTGGTATACCTTGATGATATTACGATATTTTCCAAGAATGATGATGAGCATATTGAGCATTTACAGAGAACATTTGAAAAATACGTAAGGTATGGCACTTTTCTCTTAATCCACAAAAGTCTTTATTTTCATTAGAGGAAGGTAAACTTTTAGGGCACATTGTGACTAGAGATGGTGTACAGATAGACCCTAAAAGAGTTGATGTTATAAATAGTATTTCTCCGCCAAGAAATAAGAAAGAAGTGCAAGTATTCTTAGGCCGAATCAATTTTCTGAGAAGATTTATTCCTAATTATGCCGCAGATAGTTAGGCATATAACCGATATGTTGGAAAAAGAATAATGAAGTAAAATGGTCTCAAGAATTTGAGAGATGCATTCACCGTAATAAAACATGCATTTGTTGAAGCTCCTATGGTAGTTGGGCCTCGATTATACAAAGCCATTTATGATATTCTCATTTGCCTCACCTCACATCGTAGTCGAAGTTTTATTGCGTAAAAATGAAGATGGATATGATGCACCAATAGCCTTTTTTAGTCGTGTATTACATGATGCGTAATTGAATTATAATATACTAGAGAAGCGGTGCATATGCCCCCGGTGAAGTCCCCTCAAAGCCTTTAGAACATATGTTTTATGGGCCCCACATACTACTGCATATGTTCCTCCAAAGAACATTGTCAAAGATATTCTCATTCAAGGAGATAGGAAGGCAAAAGAGGAAGATGGATTGGAAAAATACAAGAATATGATTTGGATATCGTACCTACTAAGCCGATTAAAGAGATCAGGACTTGCCAAAATGTTATCCTGAATCAAATCATCAAGCCTTGGGCATTAATTTATCTATGATTGCAAGCGAAGAATCTGAGAATGAAAAAAGAACAGCGAAGGATCAGAGATGGCACGCCGTAAAGCACATATAAAAATACCTCACTAAAGTCCATGGTACAAAGAAATAGTTGAATACCTTTTGACACTTAGTCGTCCTCCCAGCTACGACAAATCAAAATACGTGGCTTTGAGGATGAAATCACAAAATTATATAGTTTCCAATGGTCGGCTATATTGGAGAGATCCTTCAGCATATCGTTATTGTGCCTCATCGTAGGATGAAGTAGAAAAATATAATGATAGAATTTCATGAAGGAATCTCGAGGACATTATACTGAGAGCTACGACTCTTAAAGTTATGAAGGTTGGTTTCTATTGGCCAAAAATTATTTGGAGATGTTTTTAATTGAGTTAGAGCATGTGATAAATGTCAAAAATTTGCTGAGAGACAAAAGTCGCCCTGCCCGCCCTAATTCCAGTCCCATGTAAATGAAACCTTTCTAGAATGGGGATTAGACTTTATAGGTGAAATACATCCCCCATCAAGTGGCCAAAGCACAAATGGATATCGATCGCCACAGATTACTTCACAAAATGGGTGGAAGCCATACCTGCAAGGAATGATACTGCATAATCGTAATTATCAAGTTCATGGAAGAAAATATCATATCCAGTGTTTGGCTATCCAAACAGAATTGTAACTGATAATGCACGAGCCTTCAAGTCCAATAAATTTGTAAATTTTCGCTACAGTATAATATTGCATTAAATCACTCCACATCTTACTATCCACGTGTGGGAATGGCTTGCGCAGACTCTTTCCAACAAAACTCCGGTGAGGGCCTTGAAGAAAACAATCAATGAGAACCGAAAGAATTGGGACTCCCAATTAAAGTTTGCTTTGTGGGCCAATAGAATAACCTAAGTAGATCAACCGGGGAAACTCCCTTATGAACCGGTATATAAATGAGCAGCATTAGCTTTCTGTACATGGCTTTACCATGGCACGTTTCATACAGAAAATCAGAAGAGCCGTATGATATGGTCGGAGAATAAATCAATTGGTGGAATTAGAGAAACACGAGACCCGAGTGAAAAGAGATTAGCTTAATATCGAGAAAATGAAAAACATCTTTGATCAACATGCAAAAGACAGAAATTTTCAAATTAGTGATCCGTGTCTCGTATGGGATACTCCTGAGGGCCGAAAAGGCAAACATGCTAAATTTGATCCACTTTGGTTTGGCACATTTAAGATTATGGAGCTAAAAGGTAATAATACATTTATTTAGAAAATTTGCGGTGGTGACTTGTAGATGCCCCCGTGAACGGCCAATTCCTAAAGCCCTACTTTCAATTTTGATTCTGGGCAGAGTATGCCTCGTTGTATTATATTGTATATAGAATTTTTTTTAAGTTTTTATTTTAATAAGGGATGTGTGCTAATGAATTTTGAAGAAAAAGCAAAAAGGGTCAAGAGCGGAATCTACATACAAGATAATCAAGGGTTCCGATGTTCTCGACATGTCCAAGGATGAACATGTCGTCCCTGCATGGAGCCGATGTTGTGCATATCAGCACTTCGACCCAAAGTTTTGGCCTAGTGTTCCCTAACAATCTTACAAACCCTGTTATCATGGCCGAAAGCTTCCATATATTGCCTATCATAACCCTTGCCGCCCAAAAAATACATTAGACAAAGGTTTAAATTCCCAATTTAAATTCTATGTCGGCCTCGTACCTTTGGGGTCTCAGACTCCTTCGCTCTCGATTCCCATATGATCCGGCATGAAACCGTGTGCCGCCGGAAAGGCGCTTAACGTTCAAAATTTCGGGCATGTCCGGGAGCCGTCGGATCAAGAACCAATCAATGGAGCGGAGTCCTCGCTTACCTTGGTGGTCCCCGCGCTCCGTCATCGCTTTCAAAACCGCGCGGTTTCATTCCGCACCACCTTCACCTGTTGGCGGTTTCCGATCAAATGGCGGTTGATTCCACACGCCGCATGACGCGTGTCCTCAATGTACGATCTCCAAACCGCCCATTTCGCGCATTAAAGATTGGTCAAAGGCCGGCAATGAATCGATCGTAAACCATCAGATCTCAAGTCTTCATCCAACGACTACTGCTTGACTTAGTTGCACGGGTGTTAATGCGCCCTACAAGTTGTCCCGTGGCTCCACCGTTACATCGTTCCCGCCGCCTTTTGAGCCGTTGATCCGGCTTTCAAGATCCGACGCAGTCCCGGACACGTTCTCCTCCACCTATTGACTTCGCATCTCTACGTCACCCCTTCCCTATCATCTATCGTCCATTCGTTCATAGCTTCCACGTGTCATCCACTTTTACCTCCACCATTCATATATTACATCCATATGCCATATTCTCGGTGTTTTAGGTTATAAGTTTCCATCGGTCCATTCTCCATGCCTCTTCGTCTTTCACCACCACCCGTGTACCGCCACCATTGTTGTCATGATGCTTTGTCACATGGCCACCCTCATTGTGTGTCTATCTCTAAGTCTCGGTTTCTTTTAATGTGATTGTGGATTTTTGTACGTGTCAGTCATGAGGACCATCGTAATTCGCGGTTTACATCACGAGAACGCAGTACATTTCAAAGATCTATTCAAAGAGAAAGGATGATGAAGGAGAGACCCAGAGGATATTGTTGATCGACATTTATTTAATGGAGCGGCAGTCGGGATTTACCAAACCTCCGCAGTCTTTTAAAATGAAGATTTTTGCTGATTGGGATATTAATGGAGCAACCACAAAATATCGTGAATGATCGAGAACTTCGACCTCCGCATTTAAGATTTTAGGTGTGAAATCAAAAGATGGAGGGAAAAAGTGCAAGAGCTTAAAAAATCATATCTATAAAGGTTACTTCAAAGTAAATTTTTTCGTCTAAGGAAAAGTACGAATGTCTATTATATACTATCCTTGAGCTACGTTCTTGGAGAGTTTTTTCATCCTCCCGCATTTATTTCATGAAGTAGTAGCAGCAATGCTTGCATCACTTCACAGCACCGCCAAACATCATAGGCGGGTTTTTCTTTCAATTTTGTTTTAAATAAGATCATTAAATGTATATCACCTACTCTTACTCTCTCGGGAGCCCTTTGGTTTCTCTTATAAAAAATGAGGAAAAAGACATTGTGGGGGTTCCGTACTTGTATTCGAAAAATTGTGCAGTAGAAAGGCATTTTGTATACATCTTGTTAAGTTTCGTATGAAGGCTCGAGCCCGTAGGGTCTCCAGTGAGGAGGAGTTCCATCCGTAATAAGGATTTTGGTCTCTTTGATATCTCACATGATGTAAACTTTTTTCATGTGTTTAATACATAATTCCATTTCATCTTTCTTCTTGTGTTATGTTAACGGGAATGCGGGTGGCTCACCGATCGAGTAAGGATTCATCCTAGTTGATGCCCATACTTGTATCGACCAAGCGCCTTAAATATGGCCTCGTGCATAGCATATTGTTTCATTATTCCTTTCATCCATATTTTCTCGCTATATTGGTTGCTTTTGGGAGGGTGCTTTTAAAACACCATTGTCATGTATGGATTCTTAGAACATTAAGCCCATGCATGGTTCTGTTGTGTATCCGTGCATCACTCAAGGTTAGCTAATATCTTCTTATGTTTCTTTCCCCGCATAGCTTTCGATATCTCGATTTATGTGATATATTAGTTGAATCGGCCCTCTTTACGTAGAAATTGTCTCTTAACCGTTCGATGCCTTTATATTAGGCTTTGCATCTTGTCTCGTAATCTTACTTTCTTTGTGGCAATTTCTGTAATTTCTAGTCCCACTTTGAATCATTTTCCTTGTTTAACAAGAGATAGCTAAAATGGAGAGCATTTGGATTGACACCCAAGCTATATTTCATGCTCCCTTGCTATGATAAGATGTCCTCAGGCACTAGTCTCATGGCAACCTTCTAGGGATCTGTCTCTAGGAGTGACAAAATTGTCTACAACATCCGGATTGGAAGATATGCCTAAGTGAATAAAAGTCCCCAAAAGCCTAACCTTACCCCTTTTCTCATTTGTCCCTAGACTTTATAACTTCTACCTTTTCATATAATTTAAAAAAATTTCATTGTAATCCCATTTTTTCCGCCCCTATCGCAACTCTTTTTTCTTTCCTATCCGATCGCAACATTCAATTGCATGGTCACGATTGACCCACCTCCCGATTGAGAACCTCCGATGCGATTGAACGATCGTATCCTAACCGTTGATCTTCTCAGAATCCGACGGCCCACATCCGATCGCAATTTCTTGATTGCATCGCAAACTTTGCAGTGCCCTCCCAACTTTTTGTCCCCGCTCCTATGATTTTCCCCGATTGCAATTCCTCCCAATCCCACCATAAACCCTTCCCGCCCTTTCCAAAATAACGTGTCTTTCCCTTTGTAAAAAAGTGATTATTCAAATATTATAAATTTAAAGGATTTCTTAAGTTATTTCATTGCATCGCACCGTGCCATGTTCTAAACTTCCGCGCTCCCTTTCCGCCGATGCGATGAATCGCATATCACAATCCAGCAGCTTCCCACATGGTACTTTACCTCCCCTTCCCCGCCGATTTGCAATGTGCTAATCCGTCACATTGAAAGTCTTTATCGCATTACTCCATTTTAATAAACTCGCTCCTTTTCCGCTGTGATTTCCAATTTGCGTATTGCGATTTCCCCTCTCCCCCTATACACTATCACATCGCAAGTTTCCAATCGCTCCAATACACCCTCCCCCTTCCGATTGCACTTGCGATTGCGATCTACGATCGCGATTTGGGCCCACCATCCTTTCCTTTGCTCTTTTTCACCCAAAAAGGGACTTTTCTCATTGAAATGGCAAATATGGTTTTCTACTCGATACAAAGGAATTATTCTTTGATGCATGGTTTTTTCTTCTAAGAGTAAAGACAGAGACAATGGTTAAAGGCTAGGAACTAATTGCGAACCGTAGTCATTCTACATAGAGCCCGATGAAAAAGGGATCTCGTTCTTTAGATTTCCTATTTCATTCATTGGAAAATGTAACAGTCGAATCCTCAAGATGGTCAAAATTTTTTGTTACTCCTTCTTTTCGTGGGAATATTGTTGGTCTTTTCCCTATATTCAAATTTTTTAGTTTCTAGGCTACTGAAACAACCCTCCTTCTATGGATCTACCCCCTCAAATTCTCGTCCTATTTAATGTAATTCTTCATCATTTGTAAGGGGAAAAAGTGAGGAATAAGTTGGAAATCACTGAGGATGCTCTATGCTCCATCCGTATAGATTTGATAGGGAATTAATAAAGAAATGCAACACTAATTTGTGGGATTCTCCCGTGGTATGGATTTTAGCACTATTCTTTCCTTTGTGTTCATCGGCTAATCGTGATGTTTTCCATTCATTCATTCATATTTCTGGTTGAATGTTTTCAAGATAGATAGGTAGAATCCATTGTATAATGCTCTTCCTTGGGAAAATAATTCAATATTTTATGTTTTTCTCATTGCTTTGAAAAGGATCCATCTCCTATGTCCTTTTCATCTTCTCACCCAGTCTTTACACATTCCATCATCATTTAAATACAAAGTTGTTAAAATCCCATCTCGCCTTCGCCCCACAAAATACCCCGTATCTCCCGATTTAATTCCCGTTTCAAATTGCCCAACCCCATCTCGTTCCATACAACCCTAAAAATTTATGAAAAAACATTTAAAAGTATTATTATAAATAGACTAAAATCAGTTTTTTAGTTATACTTCATTGAATATTTTTCACTGGAGAGAGCCCTCTCCCTAACCTTGTAGGCTAGCTACAAGGTCCGAGCATGGTTTGAGGTTACCTCGATTTTTCCTTCCTTCAAATTTCAAGGTTCAAATTAGGTGCTAACACCCCCAAAAATTGATGCTTGAGGGTTCGAAATTAGCAAGGGATTACAACCAAATGGATTGTTAAAGGTAGTCATACTAACAACACCACTAGGGTCAATAAGAGAAGGTCTATGAGTTGACACAAAAGGGGTGGAGATAGGGAGATACTGAACTCCACTCATAGCATGCATGGTTGGGTTGCCTAGAATAGGCATATTATGAGTAGTAGGGTGACTGACACTAGGAAGGGGAGGTGGCGGTGGAGAAAAATTGTCCACAAAATACCACGACCCACTGGACGCCATCAAAACATTGAATGTGGGGATTGATGAAGAAATCATAGGAATAGGTGCAACCTGAACCAAAACAAGTCCAAGAGGATCGATGAGTGGAGGATTAAATTCCTCGGGTAATAGAGTCTCATGGGAAGTGTTTTTTGATTGAGTGTTTGACATTGGAAAATGATCTCCTCAAGAAGGAGAATATGATTCATTAAAGCTCGACATTTCCTCGAGAGTTAGTGGAGGAAGACCTCACTGTCGTCTAGATAGACGATGAGGGCCAAATGTAGCCATATTGAAAGATATGTTTTATCAAGGATTTTAAATGTGATATATGTTATAGTATTAGTATCAAATAACATGCACCTAAAAATAAAAATTACTCTAAAGGAAATAAAAAAGAAGCTAGGGAACATAAATTTGTTTGATAGCCACAAATAGCTGGAGATCAAATCCATTATTGAAGGGGATAAAAGAGAGATTCAACCAAATATATAGTTATGATTAATCCTAAGCTTCGTTTGAACCTCGATAAGAAGGGGCCAAGCACTCTCGTGAAGACGAGAACCCTCCCAACAAACCAAAGATGAAGTAGGTTCGTATGTTTAGGTACTAGGGCAACCTGCTCTAGTCACCTTGTGATTGTAAAAGTATGGCCACTAAGGTTATCTCAAATAATAGACACCATTGGGGGGGGTCACATTCGTATATAATATGTTGTGTGGGCAGGACACCTAAGTCCCCTACTCAGCTCTAATATCCTCGAGACGACCCCCAGTACAAAAAATACCCACCTAAATGAAATCAAAGGTGAGCTACATTCTCTTACATTTTGATGTTGTCTCATGATTAACTCCCTTGTAAGAGGATATGTATCAGATGATGTGGGTGTAGAAATTTATTACTTTCATTAATGACATTATTCTTAGTTTCGAAGTAGCCTATCCCAAGACTCTAACTTAAACTAATATGTGTGTATGCTAAAAATATTTGTTGATTTCTTTTATTATGTGGTTGATTTTATGTGAACTTGTTTAATCTATTCAGAGGGGGTCTTAACATATGGAGTTTAGTGAGACTCTGACTCAAGCCATGCAAGAGAAATTATTTTAAATTTCCATTCAATGAATAAGGATTCTTACAAGGAGAGTTTAACTATACATCATTCCAGAAACCACAAGGCCTAATGCAATCCTAATATAGGAAAATATATGATCATATGTAATGCTCTCATAATAAACCCAATAAATCAGAACATAACCGACTAAAAAATGACAGAAAGCTAAAAAAAAAATCACTTTTATTTTCTCCAAAATCAAATGCAATTAAATTATCCTTCAAAAGGAAAAATGAACATGCATGCAACCAAACTAAAAAAAATCACTAGTGTAGATGCCAATATCATACCATAAAAAAACATATCAAACACTAGAATCGAAAAAATTGGGTGGATGTCATGGGTTTGGGTTGATAACACAGTCCATTAAGGAACACAAGTTGTTAGTAGAAGAAATAACACGCTATCTAGGAAGTAGGAAAGTGTTATAATTGTCTGTAAGGCACTAAGACGGTGTGTTACAGAATAATGATTCGTAAAAGGGATCTAATCATGGTCTGAAAATAGGCTATGAACAACAATACTTATTTGAAAGTGCATAGAGTGACAACAATCTAGATCAAGAGGCACAAAAACAAGTGGAGAGAGATAGAGATCCAGGGACTAGGAGATCAAAGCTAGGAACTAAGAACGTCCCTAAAAGAGTTGCCAATTATGCTATAGGGATTAATGCATGGGTGGTGGAAAGAAAACCCTCTCAAGTTTCCTGAAACCTAAGTTAGATGGAAGCAAGGGACCCGCAACTGTTCCAAGATGCATGCAAGAATATCATGTTAGTATATGAATTGAAAAAGAAACATATAAGGATTACCTGCTTATCCTTAGCACAAATCCACTATAGTTTTTAGTGTGATGGAGAAATAATCCTTGGTTAGCTCTTAGATCAGGATATGAACATAGAAAGTACACCAAGTGGTATCTACAACATATAAAGTTGTAGCAGTTTGATACATCAACATATAAAAACATATAAAGTTATCATGCATCAATGATAAACATTAGTCTCGCCATTGAATCAACATATATAGAAAGAAGGTATCAATATCATGAAATAAACATAATATGATAAATTCTATATTATTAGTTGTGGGAAGAATGATTACAACCATGATTTTTGTAAAAAATATTCCCTAATATCCTAGCTCATTTCTCTCTATCTCTCAAAAACGTCTCGAAAACCTAACAATGCTCAAATTATGATCCCCATTACTGTGTACTAACCTCCAATTTATAGGTGATGAGAGGTTCAGTCCTTTCTAATTTATTCACAAGTTTTTTTTAGGAAAAAAATTAGATCTTTCCTTTGCTTTATTTCTCTCTCCTTCTTCATTTGCTTCTATTAGGATTGGAAATTTCCTTAGAAGGGTCTGAGGCGAAAATTTCCATATTTTTGGATTCAACATTGAGTGTAAGATGAAGTGTTAGTGATTCAAATTGTGTTTTGACCTTCAGAAGCTCATAAAAATCCAGTAAAGCGTCCTTGTAGGAAAAATAGAGTGTTCATTCCTAGGTTAATTTGTTATGTTGGGTCATAGATCACATTATCACACTTTATGTTTGTTTCTAGGGTGCATTACTCTAGAAAATAAGCCTGTAACTTAGGTTTTCTTCCAGTCCAAGGTGTTCTTCTCCTTTGATTTGATGAGGAGGTCATTTTATATATAACAATATGGTGGCACATCGAGCTATCTGGTGGTTGTAAGGGGTTTCTGGTTGTCAGCCAAGGACCATTTAGGAAAAAATGTTTCACCTATGGATATCACCCATATGTGTTGGGTAACATGTATCTTAGTTGAAAGGATTTCATGAGAAAGTATGCCATATCCTCATCCTTTGATTTCATCATTCTATAAGCTTAGTCTGCAAAGACATCTTTTGTCCTGCTGTACTTACAAAGTATAGATTCACTAGCTTATCATATATAGCCTTGGAAGTTTCCAAGTTTGCAACAAATGGAACAAGAGAATATTTAATGGGTTTGGCTATGATCCTTTGAGCCCTTAATTTACCTTTCTTGTAATTTTATAGTTCTTGTGTCTTGTCTTTGCTAGGTTCAGTAATTTCCCTAGTAATATACTCCATTACCTCTTGTTCTATGAGTACCAGGTCAATCCTTTTCTTTCATTCTAGATAATTTGATGCTCCAATGATATTATTACTCTCCTTGCATAAAGAACCAATATGGCCTATAGATTCATACATGACATAATAATATGGTACTTAATTGATAACCAAGATTCTTCTTGATGATGTTTTCAACCTTCTTGATGCCTTTAAGATATTTGAAGAGACTTTAGTAGTGTCCTTGGAACAACTTCCAAGAATCATGAGTGATAAAAAGATCTATTGACACTTCCTTTAACGATTCCTTCCAAATATATATTCTTTCAAGTGAGATCAACAACCTTCTTGTAACTTTCCTTTGATGTAGTGTTGATATTATTCAGTGTAGAAATGCTCCTTTTATATTAACAAGTCTTCTACCAATGAGTCTCTAACGGTATAATTCAAGAGACATTCCTTCTTGAAGTCTTCTTGATTAGGATTTATTTGAGAGTTTCCTTTCTCCTACCCCTTGACAATCAACCTCTTCTATTTTCCTTCCAGTTGCATTCTCTTATTCACCTTAGCTCTAATACCATGTTGGAAAATGAAAAGTGGTAGCTTATTAATTCAATTTTCCTTAACCTTAATACTTTGTTGTGAACTTTAATATTATTCTTGTATTTATTTATTATATATTCTTCATAAAACAAATATCAAGAGAAAAATAAAGACAATGGACACAGAAATCAGGCTCCAAGCTAAGTAAAAACTCCTCTAAGAGGAAAACCTGGAAAATAATTCTCTTCTTATAGAATCTACTTCAGTTGAGACACAAAGAACCAAACCCTAGAACAAGTCCTTCTCCACGTACCAACTCATCCCTCCAAAAAGTATTTTCCTGATTCTTCATCAACCAACTTCAACTTGCAACTCTGATATCTTACAATTATACACAAATTCATATAATCATGAATTCTTACCATCACACATGAATTCCCATACTCTCGAACTTCTAAAATTCGTATCTGAATTCCTATAATCATGAATTCCTACAACCACACCTGAATTCCTGTAATCACTCTCAAATTCCTGTAATTATGAATTCCTACGATCGCACTCAAATTCCCACAATTCAAACCTGTAATTTCATACTACTTAGAAACCATAGATGTTTGCACATGTGAAAGAGATAAAGCCTAAAAATAATATTTCTTCCTTGTTTTCTCCTCCTAGACCTTCACACTTATTTTCTTCTTGCTTCCCAGCTACAGATCGAACTCCCTTCTTGAGATTGAACTTGAGATTGAGTGAGTGCTAAATGAGGTCACACTGATTCTTTACATAGCCTTATCAAGAGGTTGAATTCCATCTGTAATATTCCAAAATTAGCATGCAACTAATTTGAATATTGATTTTTTATTTTGTCACCTAGCAATTGAATAATGTTGGGAAAAATACTGAGACGGGGGGGTGGGGTGAATCAGTATTTAGGGCATACTCAATTATTTTTACTTTTTCTTACTTCAAAACACATACGCTACTTTGCTGAAGCCAACTAGAGTATACACGCATATATCCTTCATGAAACTTGTGTATACACAGAGATCTTATTATGAAATTAAATCTTTACTTAGATCTATAAAACATTCATTCTTCTGATGTTTAGCTAACAGTAAATATGTGCAGTAATAACAGAATAAACACATAAGCATCACACATGAACACCAGGATTTTAGGTGGAAACCCAAGTCGAGAGAAAACCACCATTGCCGTTGTCTCAGCCTTCAATATTTTATTATAAAGAAAACATCTTACAACTATGTACTGGCACAGACTCATACCAGTACGCAGGCAACCACCTGCAGAAGGCCACAACCTTCTCTTGTTTACCAAACTCTCCTGGAAGGGAGCTGCGACCCCCTGCTCTCGTTTACCAGCCTCACCTGGAAGGGAGCTATGATCCCCTGCTCTCATTTACCAGCCTCACCTGGAAGGGAGCTACAACCCCCTGACTGAAGGCTTCAACCTTCAGCACCTTTGTGGACCATGTTTCATCAATTTTCACACTAGATCCAATAGCTTCAATAGATCACAACTTGCAGGCCACTTTTCATCATATTTTCAGACTGGACCCACTCCATACATTTAAGCTCAATCATACATCAAACTGATACTTATAAATTCAGACAACCAAGAACTGTAGAATACACCTTTAACAGATAGCAGTAACACAGTAGAACAGATCAGACATTTTATACTTCATACTTCAGCAAACCCTAGTTTTCATACGCACTTTCCTTTCACTGATTCGGCATATATACACGCTTTCATGTATACAAACCCACGTATACATCTGCACATACTTCAGAACTGGTTTCACATTCCATACGTGCTTTTGCTTTATCCAACCCGCGTATATACACGCTTCCTCTGAAACAAACTAGCGTATATATCATCAGACATTATAGGGCAGCATACTTCTTCAGATCAGATATTCAGTTCAGATTTAACCCTTCACTTAAGACAGATGTTCGCCTTATCTCAGGTCTAAACATTCCATAAACAGATCTAGAAGATATAAATACATTTCAGATCTAGATTCCTTTCTTCATCATTTTCTTCATAAGTGCATCACAGACCCTTTCCATTCAGACATACTTCAGAGTGAAGTATCCATTCAAACCCAGACTCATGCACCCCTTTTTTCACAATGATTTTCTTCTCCTTATATAGATTTAGCCTTTGTCAATACCATGAGCCAAAACCACATTACTTCCGATGGTATTCCTGGACGGGATCTCATAGACAATCCAGCGCTCAATACAATGGGTCAATACCATGGTAGTAACCCCTGGTTTTACACATTTAGAGTGCAATTGATCATACGCGACTTGGCACGTACTTTTCCGTGTGCATACGCGCCTTCCCTTCACTAAACTCGCATATTCCTTGTGACATACCTTTTTCATCATTATTCTTGCACATACTGATATTTCTTTCTTCTGCAACTTCTGTATTAATTGTAGAACATCAGATTTACATCATTAATAAACTTATCAAGCATCAAGAACAACTTCATTAAGTAGGTTGCCATCATCTTCATCAAGTGGGTTGCCATCAAGGACAACACTCTGCATCATATTGCCAACAAATAAATGGGTAAGGAGGCCTATGCATATTAAAAATAGGAATAAAATCCCTCATGATTTGAAAAGAGATCACAATAATGGTTGTATTTGACACCCTCATGTGTGAACAGGGGAAAATACATGTGGAAAAGGTCAAGTTTGACCAAGTCAATAGCGCTGGAATAAGAGGTGGAGATCATCTATGGAGACAACACAGTGATAGTGTGAGGAATATTCCTTGGTGGAGGAAACCCTAATGAGTGGGACCCAAGGTGAGAGGGCTTCCATTTTTATATAAGGAGGGAAAGGCAGCCATAGCAAGATATGTCATGGATTATTGATTTTGTGGTCTGCATGACTATTATGCATTTTAGTTGAGATTGTTGTGCTGCTTAGCACAAGGCATTCCTGTTTAGGAAGTCCTTCTCCTTTCTTAAGAGGCCTCTTGAGGGATTTTGCACTTCATTTCTCCACATTCAAGCTTGAGGCCAAGATACCTCCTTCAGCTACACCGTTATTTCTGCAGAGTATAATGTTGTATTGCAGGGTGTTGTAGTGGAGGGTTGATAACACCACTTCCGGAGCTTGTTTTTCAGAGGAGGGAGCTTTCATTCCTTTGGGAGATCAGCAAGGAAGATTTTGGAGCTGATTTCACATCTTGGCACTTGGCCAACATATTTTCTTCCACCTACAATGCAGTATCCCTCAGTGACTGCATTATTTCTGTGACCATTTGCAGTGAGGGGTTGCAGTGTGTGTTTGGAGGGTGAGATATTCAGTGTTAGGATCAACCTTTCACTTGGAAGATCCATTGGAGGAGGTTTATTCATATTTTTCAACATATTCAGCCATCTCCATCCAGTTCTTGAGTTGCAGTTGCCACTAAGCCCTAGGGCTGCACTCTGACATTTTGTACTTTTTGCATATTTCAGGAAATCCCTCCAGGATTGCCTTGAAATTTGGTTTGGGGGTTTAGATCTTTACTCCCAACATTGTATGAGCTTTATATTTGCATATCCATGTATTGACATACTCTAGCAGTATTTATATCTAATAAAACTGTGCTATCATAGCCTTGGGAATTTTTTTTGTAGCAATATACTTCATTTTTCATGTACATTTTCTCTTGAGGCTTGTGATGCCTATATTGAGTGATTATTTCCTCAAGATCTTGTATAAATTTTGCTACTATAATACTAATATGATGGCTATGGTTTCTTCTCACATTTTATGATTTGATTTATCACTACCACTTCCAGTTTTATGTTCATGTATTGCTGCATCCCTATTTGGGAATATTACAGTGGTATCAGAGCATAATCTTGGCTCGGCTTGTGGATCTCAACCATTATGCTATAAGAGAAAGAAGATAAGGAGGAAGAAATTGAAATGATGGATAAAATGAACTTTGTCTCATCATTTTTCAGATCTATGAAGAAAATTTCCAAGGAGGTAAAGAAAATGGAAGAGGAAAGTCGCAGTGAAACCTCTAGAGGGTTTTAAAAGGAGGGAAGCCCATGCACTTCCTATGATCAGAAAAAGGAACTAGTGTTGCAGAGAGCTCCAAAGTATTTCACTATGACATTTCCTTTTGAAAAAGAAGACAAGAATCATGGAGATGGAGGACACTTGGATCACAAGATTCTAAGAGAATACCTTGTTGAGTACAAATCTCAACCTAGAGCCTTCAAGGAGACTCTAGCTTTCCCACAGTTCATTTAGTTGGAGGAAGGAAGGAGACCTTGCAGCAAGGGGAGAATCAAGGGCAATAGGTTTCTATTTTCTAATTTTTATGGGTCATCTACAGTAAGGGCTTGGGCAAGGAAACTAGATGCATTCTTCCTACTACATCCAGTGGTAAAAAGAGAGGCTGTGGAAATTGCAGCGCTGCATCTTGAGGGTGAAGCAAAAATTTGGTGGTTCAACCATTTGAGTCATGCAAGAGTGACTAATTTTGCAGAATTTACTCAAAGTTTGATTAAAAAATTTGGCAAGGAGAAATCAGAGGAGGAGGAGCCCTCACCACCATTGAAGGAGACTTGTACCAGTGCCATCACAACTATGGAGGAGAAACCATATACATCAACAGTTGGGGGAGCCAACACATTGGAGGAAGAAGCTCTTGCAATAATACAAGATGTTCCCAAGTTCCACCAAGGTATGATTAATTTTCCACTTTCTATTTCAGCAAATCTTATGGAGGATTGTGAAAATCTACCCTTGCATGACCTAGGGTCAACATATACTGCTAATTTGGAGTAGTAGAATTGTACTGCGCTGTGCAACCTTGAATTTTTCAAGGAAGGGATGAGCCATCATCCTAATGTGCCATTGTTGAGCTGCACACAACACTTTGGGTTAGGGTGTGGATTCTTGGAGGATAAGATGAAGTTTCCTATGCAGAACTCTATGTTCATCCTTGAGTTGGAGCATGAGACAAAAAATACACCATTGAGGAGATTAACAGCGCTGTCATTAAGCAGCAGTGAGGAGGTTTTGCCTTCTACACACTTGGATATTTATGGATTCAAGAAGGTCATTGGTGTGAGATCTTCTCTAGGAGATCTCCAAGGAGTTTCATTTCAACATCCCATGAAATGCAAGAGGAAAAATCTGATTTGGGAGGATGGTAGTATTCATTGAAAGAGTACCAAGGTAGAGAATGATGGGGGACACCAAAATTTGGATGAATGGGTGTGGATGGTGAGCAAGAGGCTGGAAAGATACTTGCAAATCTATGACATTGGGCAGCAGGAGGCTTGGCTACGTTGGCTACTCTTGAAGGATTTTGGACATCATGTGACATATCCTCTTTCAAAGGGTATGTGGGTGGAGGAAGTTTGGAAGGGAACTTGCATCATATGGCAGAAAGGAGTATGGATGCATTGTGTTGATATGACATTCTTCATATCAATCATTATGCCTTCACCACATGATTTGTATGATGGAGGTGTGAGGAGGCAGCAAAAACTATTTTTGCTTTGGTGGCTCTTGGAAGAGCATGGGAATATTTGCTCCCATACTTTGCATAGTGTTGCAGTAGGGGATTTCACTATCATGGTGCAAAGGGGCTACTCCTTAGCCTTGGATGATCAGGATGTACTTCCACTTTGGAAGAAATTTCCTATATATAGCAGCATTTTGGGAGATGTCTTTGACAATTGGCATGTTATAGAAGGGAGCTACGAGTTGGCAGGAGCCTATTTACATAGGCCAACAATGCTGACACTTGAGAGTTTGGGTTTGTGAATGGAGTATCCCAGGATCACTTCACACATAATGCACTTGGTGGGCAAGGAGGAGGTGAGAGTGATGGAGTAGTGGATGGAGACACTTGTTACCGTGATTTTCTCTTCTTGACTTGGATCTCCAAGCATAAGAAGAAAGGTATACATGTAGAATATGATTCATTCCTCTTCATGGAAATATGTCATACCACTATGGAGGACTTGTTCATGATTCCATTTATCAACTTACTTCCAGTACATGGTAAGAATTTTGTTTTTGCATATATTGATTATCTAACACAGTATTTGCATATTCTTACCATTTCTATTTAGTGCATTTCTCCATGGGAGGGCAAGCTTCTCATTGGGCTCCATGGTCAATTTTGGGCCAAATTATATGATGGAGGTAGCCATCTTTTGCATGGCCTTGGGCAAGTGTTTTATTATTTTATGTATGCTCAGTTGATATACCAAGCCATTTACTATTCACTAGTAGATGTGATAACATACACAACTAGCCATTTGTCAAGAAACAACTTGCCATGTTATTTTATGAAGTAGCAGTTAGGAAAACTATGTTGTGACCACTTGGGAAATTGTTGATACCTTTCAGCCCTATATGAAACCTTCAGTATTTTTCTCATTTGGATGCCATATGGAGATCATGTCCTATTCATTATATATGCGATGGTTTGGGCCAGATTGATTCACAATGTTGGAGAAAAGGTTTTTGAAGATCTAGTCTTCTTCTTGCCACTTGAGGGCAACATTATTACAGCCCAAAATCAGCAGATACTCTACACTTATCATAAGTGGAGAGGAGGAAAACGTGGGTTATGCTATCTTGTCTTGTAGAAATTTTCTGAATAATGATAATTATCCACCGAGATTATCCTGATCACATATCAATTTGAATTCATATGCAACACATAATCTCGTCCACTTAGATCATCACACATGCGGAAATAAAACAAGCAATAGCACATCAAATCATCATACACATTAACACAGTATGTATGGGGAAATCTTATAGCTGAAAACCCCTCAACTATTGTGTATATTATAATGGAGAAAACATGTAACAAACTCAGTACAATACTCCTCACAAGTACTCAGTACTATCTCATGAAGTTACACACAAACTAGCTTGGTTTTGAACAAGTCATAGGTTCAAAACACATCCACTAATTGCCTGCCTCTATTGCGCAATCATGGCCTGTCTAAATAGAGATCCAAGGTTCGAATCTCCTTGGCTTGACAGCGCAATCATCATTGGCAATTTCCTCCAAGTGTGGTGCAAATCTCATGCACAACTGATGTCACAACTGATAGTTGTACTCACCCTTTCATCTACCTCTTTCACTGGTCTCCACTGAACTGTCCATGCACTGTAGTGAACTGATATGTTCTTGAGTTGAATAATGAGTTACTAATTAATGAATTAAATAATATTTAATTCACTCCACTCATAACTAGTTGATTAGCTAGTTAAACTAATCTCAACCAGTTCAACTAAAATAAACCGAACACAACTCCACTAGCTGTCTCATTAACTCCACCAAACTTCTACCACTGAAGTCCTAACTGAAGTCAACCATGCATGTGCTCACGAAACCCTAGGAATAGCGTAATTCCTCTGTCAGATGCATGAGCCACTTCCAAGGCTCGAACTGAAGTGCTCCAAGAGAGTAAACTGAAGTTTATAGTCCAAATATTATTAAGGGTAAATAATACTTGACTTCCCTATTTTTAGGATAGGCAGTCTAAATATAGACTTAGACCTATAGGTCAAAAAATAGAGTTCCATCTATTTTTACCAACATGACCAATACTCCAAGAATAACATACTGCAACCCCTGGACCATGCTCCATATGTCTAAAAATAGACATAGTCTAAAAATAGACATTGCGCCAAAATTTCCCTGCGGGCCCACTTAGTGAAGGCGACTTAATTTCACTAATCTCCATCATCTTGCTGCATTTTCAACACTCCCTCTTAGAAAGATATGGATTATCTGCAACCCCTATCCTGCCTCTGTGGAATTCGAACTTGCTCCTGGTGAGCGCCTTCGTCAAGATGTCGGCATCCTGATCCTCCGTGGGAACATATGAAAGCATCATGATTCTCCGCTGAACACAATCTCTGATATGATGGCACCTGATGTCGATGTGTTTGGATCTATCATGAAATACTGGATTAGTCGAGATTTTAATGCAACTCTGGTTATCACAGTAAATCACTGTAGGCTCCAAATGCAACCCGAACAATCCAACGAGGATCTTTCTCATCCAAATAGCCTCGCATGCAGCCAAGCTTGCTGCCATGTACTTGGCCTCTGCTGAACTGAGTGCCACGAATCTCTGCTTTCTGCTGTACCAGGAAATAACTGTCAACCCAATGCTAAAAACTCCTCCAGATGTGCTCTTCTGGTCCGTTGGGCTCCCTGCCCAATCTGCATCAGTGAAGCCAGAAAGCTTCGCTCCATCCTCCTATCTGTACCATAGACCATATCCCGATGTGCCTCTAATATAGCGCAATACATGCTTGCCTGCCTTCCAAAAGAGCTTGGTAGGCTTAACCATAGCTTGCGAAAGCCGGTTAACTGCATAGCATATATCGGGTCGTGTATTGACCAGATACATAAGCGACCCCACCAACTGTCGATAGACAGTGGCATCCACTACCTCCGCTGAAGTATCATCCTCCTTCCTCCAACCACCAGGAAGAGGAGTGTCAACAGGCTTGCAGCCTTGCATGTTGAACCTCTCCAGAATCTCCCGAGCATACTTGCCCTGAGAAACAAACAGTCCTCCACTGCGCTGCCAAATCTCCAATCCCAAGAAATAATGAAGGATGCCCAAGTCCTTCATCTCAAAATCTTGTGCAAGATCCTCCTTGCATGAAAGTATCAACGGCTCATCACCCGTCAAAATCAGATCATCTACATACAATACGATGATCAACAGCTTCCCCTCCACCACAATCTGGTACATGTTAGGATCTGCCTCACTCTTGGAGAATCCAAGCCCAGTGAAATAGCTATCTATGCGAGTGTACCAAGCACGAGGTGCTTGCTTCAGCCCGTACAGTGCTCTCTTGAGTCGGCACACATGCGAATCACTACCGAAGATCTCGAAACCTTCAGGCTACTCTATGTACACCTCCTCCTCAATGACTCCGTTGAGGAACGCAGTCTTCACATCCATCTGATGAATGTGCCACCCCATCTGCGCTGAGAGAGCAAGGATCGTCCGTATGGAAGAGTACCTTGCGACAAGTGCAAAGGTCTCCTCATAGTCAATCCCCTCGATCTGTGAAAAGCCATGGGCGACAAATCTCGCCTTGTACTTCTCCACACTCCCGTCAGCTGCCTGCTTCACTTTGTAGATCCATCACGAACCCACCACTGATTTCCCCACCGGTCTTGGGACAATCTCCCATGCACTGTTCCTGACGATCGAATCATATTCTTCGATCATGGCATCAACCCATGCGGGTTCCTCCACAGCTTCCTCAAAAGAGGATGGCTCCGTCACAACACATTGACTCACAAGAGCTATGTATCCAGTGTACCGATCCGGTGACTGTCTCTGTCTGCGCTGTGCTGTAGGTGGTCCTACAACCTTCTCTGCATCTCGAGCCAGTCGCTCAGCTTCTGTAGTGCGCATGCACCCTCTGATGGTTGGCGCTGCATGGGTGGTTTCTTCCACCTCTTGAACTTCCTCTTGTGGCTGATCCACATCCGGAAGCTCCTCCTTAGGAACTAACAGCTCCTCATCTGCATGCAAGTGTAGCTCCCTCTCAAGCGAACACCGCATGGCTTTCTCCTCCTGAAATTTTATATCCCGTCGCACAACAGTCTTTCGACTGTCTAAAAAATACACCCGATAGTTGTGAGGTGTATCAGTGTACCCCACAAATATTCCAACCTCAGCAGTTGGATCCAGCTTCCTTCTCGCATCCTTCGTCACATGCATGTAGACAAGAGAACCAAAAATCCACAAATGGGAAATATCAGGCCTCTTGCCAGAATAAGCCTCCTCCGGTGTACTCATGCCAAGAACCTTGTGAGGACAACGGTTCTGCACATACACTGCTGTATTGCATGCCTCAGCCCACAAGTGAAGGGGTAGGCCCCGATCATGCAACATCGCCCGTGCAGCACCCACGATCGTTCTGTTCTTCCGCTCAGCCACCCCGTTCTGCTGTGGGTTATGGGGTGCGATGAGCTCTCTCCGAATCCCTTCTGCGCTGCAGAACTCCTTGAATTCAGCTGAGATGAATTCACCACCATTGTCGCTCCTTAGAGCAATCACCTTCTTCCCCGACTCCTTCTCGACCAGTGCTTTAAACTCACAGAACTTCGCGAATGTATCGCTCTTCTTCTGCATGAAGAAGATCCAACACTTTCGAGAGAAATCATCAACAAAGATCACGTAGTACTTGTGCTTTGTTGTCGAAGCAACTGAGAAAGGACCACACACGTTTGTGTGAACTCTCTCAAGGATCGTCGTGGTGCGACTATCCTTCTTGTGAAAGGTGGCTTTCAAATACTTCCCTAAAGTACACCCCTTGCACTGATCTGACTGCGCAAGAGTGCCCTTAGGAAGCCCAGTAGAAATCTGTTGCAGTATCTTCAAAGCTCCGTGGTGAAGGTGGCCCAATCTCCTGTGCCACAGTTCGCCCTCATCATCCCGACTCACCACTTCTCCCGCTTTTCATGCCATTGCTGCGCAGCCATCTACTTGCAACTGATAAAGGTTCTTGGTTCGAACCCCTATCTTCCGAGTCTCTCCAGTAGTCTTACTGTGCAAGAAGGCTTTTCCTTCGCTGAAGACCACATCATACCCCTTATCCTCCAACATTGCCACAGAGATCAAGTTCTTCTTCAATCCAGGTACATGCATGACATCCTTCAACATGAAGGGTTTACCAGACTCCCTTTGAAAGGATATGGTACCGATACCAGTCGCATTGTATCTACCATCATCGCCCATCTCGATGTGCACACCCAGATATTTGTCCTCCAGATCTGAGAACAAATCCCGATCTCCCATCATATGAAATGACGCACCGATGTCCAAGAACCACACCGATCCCATCACACTTGAAACCAAGCATGTGATCAATGAAAAGTCAAGCTCGAACTGTGAAGCCAAAGCTTCTCCATCTGCAGATCTTCCCGCTTGCTTGTTCTTCTTCTTCTTTGGACAATTGGTAGCATAATGTCCGTGATCATGGTAGTGAAAACACTTCACTTTCGCCATATCCTGCTTCTTGCCCTTAGCACCAGAATGAGAGGTTTTCTTACCCTTCCCTTTCTTTGCTTTGGACACCAAAGCGCAGTTTTCTTCATCAGCTCCCTTTGATGAAGATCCATCTCGAGTAGTCCTCCTTATCTCCTCCTGCATGAGATCCGCCCAAAGGCGCTCCCATCCCGGCAGCTTCTCCCGACCATTGAAACTATCTTGATATGAGTGCCAAGCCTTCGGAAGACCAAGGAGAGCCAGGTCGACCATGTCCTCGTCTTCGACAGTCACCCCCACACTTCCCGGCTCATCTCTGCATTGAGTGAACTTCGTGAGGTATTTGGCGATACTGTCGCCTTTCTCCATCTTGATGTTCCTGAGCTTATCTTTGAGCGCCAGCTTCCTTTGATCGCTCTTACTCTGGAATAGATCCGTCAAAGCTTTCCACATTAAATATGGAGAAGCCTTTCCATGCAGGCTGGATACAATATGATCCTTGACGCCCTCCAACAGGATCCTTCGACATTTCTCCATCTTCTTTTGCCATGCTTCGACTTCAGCAGGATCAGTGGGCCTTTGGACATCCGTATCCACGAACTCCTTCAGTCCATTATCTTCTAATACTGCCTCCATGCGATCCTTCCATGCAACATAATTCGAACTGCCTTCAAGAGCATATTCGAGTCGCAAACCGTTGAAAGACATTTTCAACTCCGACACCAAAAAAACAAAACTGCTGCAAAATTTGAATTCCAACTCAAAGCTCAATCACTCTTGATCTGTGAGAACAAATTATTTCTAGCACAGAGATAGACTGCAGGGGCATTTACTGGATATATCACCTTTCAAAGGAAAGGATGGATCCAGAGGCTACCTGGCCCGCATGCAGACTCTGTCTATCGAAATAAGTTTGTAATCACTGTGATGATCAATCTCTGATTCAATAGCTTCGATACCATGTAGAAATTTTCTGAATAATGAATATTATCCACCAAGATTATCCTGATCACATATCAATTCAAATTCATATGCAACACATAATCTCTTCCACTCAGATCATCACACATGCGGAAATAAAACAAGCGATAGCACATCAAATCATCATACACATTAACACAGTATGTATGGGGAAAGCTTATAGCTGAAAACCCCGCAACTATTGTGTATATTATAATGGAGAAAACATGTAACAAAATCAGTACAATACTCCTCACAAGTACTCAGTACTATCTCATGAAGTTACACACAAACTAGCTTGGTTTTGAACAAGTCACAGGTTCAAAACACATCCACTAATTGCCTGCCTCTATTGCGCAATCACTGCTGGCCTAATGAGAGATCCAAGGTTCGAATCTCCTTGGCTTGACAGTGCAATCATCATTGGCAATTTCCTCCAAGTGTGGTGCAAATCTCATGCACAACTGATGTCACAACTGATAGCTGTACTCACCCTTTCATCTACCTCTTTCACTGGTCTCCACTGAACTGTCCATGCACTGTAGTGAACTGATGTGTTCTTGAGTTGAATAATGATTTAATAATTAGTGAATTAAATAATATTTAATTCACTCCACTCATTACTAGTTGATTAGCTAGTTAAACTAATCTCAACTAGTTCAACTAAGTTAAACCGAACACAACTCCACCAACTGTCTCATCAACTCCACCAAACTTCTGCCACTGAAGTCCTAACTGAAGTCAACCATGCATGAGCTCACCGAACCCCTAGGAATAGCGAATTCCTGCGTACGAGATGCATGAACCCACTTACGCGCTCGAAAGTATCAACTGAGGCGACGCGAAGTTTAGAGACAGGATATTATTAAGGGTAAATGTGTTGACTTCCCTATTTTTAGGATAGGCAGTCTAAAAATAGACTTCGACCTATATGTCTAAAAATAGAGGTCCATCTATTTTTACCAACATGACCAATACTCCAAGAATAACATACTGCAACCCCTGGACCATGCTCCATATGTCCAAAAATAGACTTTGCGCCAAAATTTGCCTGCGGGCCCACTTAGTGAAGGCGACTTCATTTCACTAAGCTCCATCATCTTGCTGCATTTTCAACATGTCTACCATGATAAGATATTCAGGCCACCTACATTGCAGGAGCCAAAGGTGGAGGAGGATTTGCATGAGTTACCATTTTGGAGGGTGGCTCATTTTGTATGGATGGTAGCTTGGGGATGGAGGATACACATGGGAATGATGATTCCAAATGAATTTCAGATCCCATGCCTCAAAGGGACCTCTAGGAAGAACCTTATTGCCTCCTTGAGTACTCTACTTATTCATGATGATATCTATTTAGCTAGCTTGTATGCTGGGGAGGGGCAATATGGAGATTTATTGATGAGACAACATCTCATTCCTTGGAGGAGCTTATCATATGTGGATGTTACAGTAGGAGGATGGGAGACTTCTAAGTTCTATCCCTACAGTTGCCTGAGGACAAGCAACATTTTGGAGGGGAGGACTGTAATATTCCAAAATTAGCATGCAACTAATTGGAATATTGATTTTTTCTTTTTTCACCTAGCAGTTGAATAAATGGGTAAGGATGCCTATGCATATTAAAAATAGGAATAAAATCCCTCATGATGTGAAAAGGGATCAAAATAATGGCTGTATTTGACACCCTCATGTGTGAGCAGGGGAAAATACATGTGGACAAGGTCAAGTTTGACCAAGTCAACAGCGTTGGAATAAGAGGTGGAGATCATCTATGGAGACAACACAGTGATAGTAGGAGGAAGATTCCTTAGTGGAGGAAACCCTAATGAGTGGGACCCAAGGTGAGAGGGCTTCCATTTGTATATAAGGAGGGCAAGGCAGCCATAGCAAGATATGTTATGGATTATTGATTTTGTGGTCTGCATGACTATTGTGCATTCTTCAGCTGTTTAGTTGAGATTGATGTGCTGCTTAGCACAAGGCATTCCTATTTAGGAATTCCTTATCCTTTCTTGAGAGGCCTCTTGAGGGAGCTGGCATTTCATTTCTCCACATTCAGGCTTGAGGCTAAGCTACCTCCTTAAGCTACAACGTTATTTCTACAGAGTATAACATTGTGTTGTGGGGTGTTGCAGTGGAGGGTTGATAACACCACTTCTGGAGCTTTTTTTCAAAGGAGAGAGATTCCATTCATTTAGGAGATCAGCAAGGAATATTCTGGAGATGATTTCACATCTTGGCACTTGGCCAACATATTTTCTTCCACCTACAGCAGTATCCCTCAGTGACTGCGTTATTTTTGTGACCATTTGCAGTGAGGGGTTGCAATGTGTGTTTGGAGGGTGAGATCTTCAGTGTTAGGATCAACCTTTCACTTGTAAGATCCATTGGAGGAGGTTTTTTCATCTTGTGTAGCATCTTCAGCCATCTCCATCTAGTTGTTGAGTTGCAGCTACTACTCAGCCCTAGGGTTGCGCTACGACATTTTGTACTTTTTGCATATTTTAGAAAATCCTTCCAGGATTGTCTTGAAATTGAGTTTGGGGGTTTAGATCTTTACTCCCAACATTGTATGAGCTAAATATTTTCATATCCATGTATTGAAATACTCTAGCAGTAGTTATATCTAATAAAACTGCGTTGTCATAGCCTTGGGCATTTTTTATGTAGTAGTATACTTCATTTTTCATGTGCATGTTATCTTGAGGCTTGTGATGCCTATCTTGAGTGATTATTTCCTCAAGATCTTGTCTACATTTTGCTGATATAATACTAATATGATGGCTATGTGTTCTTATCACATTTTATGAGTTGATTTATCACTGCTATTTCCAATTTTATGTTCATGTATTGCTGCATCCCTATTTGGGAATATTACACCATCCTTTAGGCTGAATTGGAATTGTTAGGGTCCACTTGTACTTTTGGAGTTTCCAGGACTTTCTAAACTAAAAATAATTCTTTTTATAATTACATTTTCCCCGGAAGGGTCTTTTAAACATGATTTTAGCTTCATTGAATCGTGGAAATAAATCATAAGACCTAACAAGCCCTAGACACACAAAGAACATTATTTTAACTAGAGGAATTTAATAATAATAATTTTTTTCTTTTCTTCTCTTATTTGATACATAGGATACGTATTGAAATGAGTACAACAATTATGATGACCAAAATTAGTTACATTTTCAACATTCTTACTAATTACTGAATATCATGAAATATTTTGAATCATATGAGACCCTCTCCATATCAAGGCCAGTCTTAGGGTTTCTCCCAAACCTTAAATTCCATTTGCAGGAATAAAGGAGTTCCCTAAGGTTTCCTTCAAACCCTATCATTTTTTTAGGCCTCTCCCTTTGTTACGCATCATTTTGTCACTGTCCCTGCAATCCCCTTCCCGCACATTGGAGGACCATTTCTGTGACTTATATGAAGTGTCATGCCTTGCAAAAAGTGTCATTTCATCCCTTGCCATGAGAAGAACACTTTCTCTATTGACAATTACTGGAACAGACCATAAAAAACACATGCTTTTGGGTTGGCATTGGCAGGGAGTTATGGCCTCGCACTGATGATGTAAATTTACACTAGGCCCCGCACCCAATGGTGCTCTATCCCAGTGGGCTGCCTGTGCCAAGCTGTTTTTGGAATGTTTTTTAAATATAGAGGTGAAGTTTCCATGCTAATTTCTTCGTGGGAAAATCAAATTGGGTTGTTCGACTAAATAAATTCTAGCACCTTCCTTTGGCTTCTTGTTTCCACCTTTTGGGGCAACCTCCCAAAAGATAAGGCCTCCCTTCCACCATTTGAGGGATCTAAACTTCCTCCTCTCCTTATATAAATTGACCTCTCTCACATAGATGCAACTAGATGAATAGGAATCGTTGAACTTTTTGGAGGAATATAACTGGTTTGAGATAGAGCAAAGAGAGAGACCCTTGTTGAGAGAGAGTTTAGGCTTGTGTCCTCACCACGTCCCAATTCCCCGATGAACCTTCGAGACACGTTTTGACTAAACCTGCTAAAGGAGGCTGTGACGTCAAGGCTCCAGTTGTAATCTATTTATTTCTCTTAATATATACATGACTGATGTTTTGGTTCTCATATTGTGTTGATGTGATTTATCTTACGCAATACGTTTAATATTCCTTGACTGATTAGCTTGTTATGAATGCAATTATTGTCTTGTATGTTGCTTTCATCCTTTAATATTTGTGCAGGAACCTGAGTACCATTGCTGAAGGACCACGATGTTTTGGGGTGAATATCAGGAGACCTCTACAATAGCTATGATAATCGCATTAGACTACAGTCCAAATTATTTTATTCATTAACTAGGAATCAACACATTAGCATGTCCTCTTGCTGCTAGACCCACCCTAGGACTAGAGAGATCACCTCTATCTGTAGAGGGGATTTACCTATACAAAAATTTAGCGACTCCGCTGGGGAATTAGTGTGTGTTTGTCGTTTTGTTGTTTGTTGAGTGTTTGACTAGTCGAGTCAACTTTGGTCGTTTGATTTTTTTCCTGCCCTGCTTGACTGGCTTGATTGTTTTAAACCCTCCTGTTCAGTTCTAGAGTGTCAAGAATGACCTCTTCTCAGTTGTTTTATCTTTTTCCCTTGCTTTTCTAGTTTGTCACATTTTTTCCTTGAAAAGTCATGCCAATTGGTGCTTGTTGCTTTTGTCACAGGTGCGCCAACCCCTGTTAGGCGTGGATTATAGCCTGACAGTTGCGCTGAATCTTATAGGGTTTGATTTGACCTTTTTTTAATTTTTTTCAGTAGTTCTTAGCTCTGGATTGGTTTCTTGCCTTGTAATTGGTCTTTTGAAATTTTTTTGACTCTGTAATCTCAGTCTTCTCAGCTGTTTTTCCATCATCTTACCAGTGAAGTTTGTAGCCCTAGGGTTTCTAGGTGTCTTTTGCTCACTGAGCCTTCTGATTGAAGTCTGAGTCACTTTGATCTTTGTCATTTCAGTTTGTTGACTGATTGTGTTTGTCTTTCTCGATTCTTTGTGTCTTTGGTTTGTTGGATGATTGCCCTTGTTTTCGTTTGACTCTCCATTTCGTCACTTCGAGCACAGATTACATTGCTCATTGGATCATTTTGAAATCCCTTTGATTGTTTGGAAGAGTGCATCCTTGTTTTGAGTGTGTTTTATGTTTTTATTTCATTTGATTTATTCAATTTAGATATTTACATTCATAGTGCTCAAAACTAGTGCTTGTTTTCTTTTTAGTGTAACAGTACATTTTGTGCTTCATTCATCTAAAAATCAAAAAATTGCATTCTTTCGCTTAGCTTGAAAATGAAAATGTTCTTTTGAATAACTAGCTCTCAGCGAACTAGGAAAGAGTTTTCGTTTTCTCATTTGGTTGTATTATATGAATTAGTGAAATTCTTCTTATGTTTCAACTGATTGCTGCTTTGTTATAGAGTTCCTATCCTTCTCTTAGTTAGCATTCATTGAACGGAAATGATGTTCTTTTGCATGTAGTGTGCATTTAGGAATTCGAGATCACATTCTGTAAGGCCTTGGAATTGAAACATTAATTCAAGATCAACCTAAGGAAGCATTGAAACCTAACACAATATTTTATAGGTCTAGGCTAGTGACGTGTTCCAGCGTCGTTAAACCTAGTAGTTGTCGTTCACCATCTGGCTTTAGACAACACTAGTAGCAACTTTTGCTCCCCGTACCTTCATGTATATGAAGGGAAACCCTCATAGTTTGCAATATTTTATCCATAGGAAGTCGAGTCTACCACCCTATAACCGCGATACACCAAACAAAACATTCGGGGAGACTACCTGCACGTACGTTAAGTCCTTGTTCATTTCTCTTTCATTTGATCACCAAGGTGTATATGGCAGTTCACGAAAACTTGGTACACCCTCTTGCTTAGATTACCTGAGTAGTCATTTTGGTTTTTTCATGACTCTATAAAAGTGAAAAGATCATCAAGCGCTTGTCCTTTAATGCTCATTCAATCTGAAAGTGATAGAGTGACCTTTTGCCTATTTCTTGACTCTTAAAATATGAAGTGGAAGAGTTTTGTTTCAATTTCTTAAAATCTTACTTGCCCATGAAATATTCCTGGTTAAAGTTATCTTCATTAGTGTTTTTTTTTAGGGTTGTTTCCAATGGAAATATTTCCGGAGTTTACCAACCAAGGAATCCCCTTCGAAGGGAATCCCGATCCTTTTCCTGCTTTTGGTAATGTTGGTGTTCCTTATATGACAACATTGTCCCTTCCTAGGTTAACTGTCAGCTTTCCTATATGGTTATTCTTGACCTCGGTGGTCTCGAGTATTCCAACCTTTGTACAACCATCTCCTTCGTCGGAACAAAATCATGTTGATCCTAAGGTGGACCTCTCCCCTTCTTCTCCTATTTCTTCATCCTCCTCTTCTACTTCGTCTGGTGAAAGTTTGGATTCTAGTAACCCGATGGCTAAGAAGAAGAAGAAGACGACGAAAAAGAAGATGTCATATAAGAGAGAGGACAACTCTGCATATATTGCACCTCAGACACCTTCCCTTGATAAACCATCCAACCTTCCATAGAAATTCAAATTCCCTTGCATGTTGTGCAAAGGTTACCACTTTCTTTGAGACTGCCCTGGCATTCCCAAGGTGCTTGAAGTATGTTTTTTTAGTTGTCTATCATTGCCCTTGGATTCTGGAAGTTATATTGGTGGCACATCTTCGACTAGCAATGATAAGACTCCTAAGAAATAGGGTAAGATTACGAATCCCTGTAGGTTGTGTGAAGGGCATCATCCCATTCACCTTTGTCTGCACATGGATGAAGCCACGAGAGTGTTGGACAACCATATTTTTTCTGCACCCTGCCTTCTGGTTGGTTACCAGAAGCTTTCTTTGAGTCCTTCACTAGTTGATTCCACGATCAGTCAAGATTCATCCTTGGTTGATCCCGTTCCCCTAGAAATTCAAACTCATGAATCCATTCCCAACCAACCATCGGTTGCGGAACTAGTCGACCTGATCCCGCCTATGGTTCATCAGGTCTTTTCCGTCGAAAGTGGATCTCATCCCCCTTACGTTCTTCTTGTTTCTTCAGATCTCTCGAACTTGGAGAAAGATTCTCCCGTCCTTGAGACTCAAGAAATTTCTCTTCCTGCTCCTATGTCCGTGATCCAAGAGGATGCTCCTCTTGCTCCGGTAATACCAGGGGATGACCATATCATTTCTGTGGTACCCCCTCCAAGTAGTTTGGTCGCTTCCTTTGATTGGAGTCAATTTGCAGGATGTCGTCTTCCTTCTTATGTGCCTTTTGAGATCAGGGTACAGGCCTTCGATGTGGTCATACCTAGAAAAATAATAGATGAAGGTGCTTCTATTAGTGTTCTGTCTTTAACTACTTGGAAAAATTTTGGTTCTCCACTGCTTGTGACTGTTACGCAGAATCTGTTGGCATTTAACAGAAGAACCAGTCAACTATTAGGGATCCTTCCGAATTTTCCTGTTACTTTGGGAGGGAAAACTGTCTATATAGACGTGATGGTTGTTATAGGCCCCTTGGATTTTAATTTACTCTTGGGGCATGATTATGCTTATGCCATGGGTGAACTTGTATCTTCCCTCTTTCGTTTGATCTGTTTTCCACACAAAGGTCAAATCGTGACCATTGATCAACTTTCATTCTTTGGTCCTGATGTGATAGCTGGCCCACCATTGTCTCTTTTGGATATTTATCCGCCGGTTGTATCTTCCCTGCCATAGGTTAATTATGTGGCCACTTGCTCATTTCCCTCATCTAGTGATTATGTCGTCACATGCCATGTACTAGGGGCATTCGATCGTGATTTCCGAGATGTTTTTCTCCCATAATATGAGCACCTCTTGGAATCCATGACCTCTTATTTGTCATGATGAGTTTTCATGCAAAGCATAGTTCCTTTCCTTGCGTCAAGCTCCCTAAAAAATTGAAACAAGATGTCATGAGGATATTTCATCTTTGTTGGAACGGGGTCTCCTAACAAGCTGTGAAACTGGTCCATTTTTTATATTTTTAATTATATTTAGCCTAGCGGAGGGGTTTTGGGGTGGGTCAAAGCCCTGAACGCATTGTAATGGGTGAAAGGGTAAACTAGGGGTCCAAAAACCATGGGTTGCGGACCATAGGAAAGTCGAGGCTAGATTGTTATAAATAGAGATGAATTTTGTATTGTAAAGAAGAGGATATGATGAGCTATTGATGCGATCTGTTGTTTAAGTTATCTGTTTGGGTTTTGGGGAACAGACTCTTGCTGGCTGTGTGCACCAAGATCCTAGTCCGGCTGTGTGTGGACCCTGCTGCTGTGTGCGCAAGTTGGGAAGGGAATTGGAATTGTAAGGAAGAATTGATGAATGAATGAATGAGAAATATTGTTAGAGAATTAAATCTGTGAGTACTGTTATATGAATTACTGGTAATTACTGTATTGTGTGTTTTCTGTCCTTAAGATGCGAAAGATCTGTGTACTATGTTCTTGGATCTAGATCTGTTATGTTTTGTTTATGTACTACTGTGTTGATGATATAACAAGCATATAACTATAGATCTAGTGCACGTGGATGTGAATAGATACTTAATTAACTCTGCATAGAATAAGGTAATCGGAGATTACAAGATCTAGCACTGCTTTGCACCCATCCTTTCTCAGGGTGCAGAAACCTGGTTCCAACACCCACCCATACTACTTTGGGTGAGACTTTGACCTGTGAAAGCAGGTCACTGCTGAAAGGGCCAGTAGTATAGGAGTTTTTTGGCAAACCTTGCTTACCGAACCTTGGTCAGGACCCCTCGAGCCAACAACTAGTTCCGTTGCTAGGACCGGAAGAAGTCTGAAAGAGGAATCGGGTAATGACAAGAGAATACTGGAAACCTGAAAGAAAAGTGATTGAAGACTGATTCGAAATATAGATCCAGGAGTTTGTAGTAAAAGAAAACCACAGTGAGAAATTAATGGCGGAAAGGTGGAAAAATAGGTACATTCTTACTGAAATCTATGAAATATTCTTTGTAACCTTTGCTATTGAACTGCAGGAATGGTTGGACAGGCTTGTGGAATTCCAAAAGTGCTGGAAGGATGAGCGAGTCACTTAGTGGACCCCAGAGCTTCTTAAGCAGCTGGAGAAAACTGATAATACTATCACACGCACGGTAGACCACTGGGTGGATAGTGTGCTCGGAGGATTTGTGACAAAATTTTCCATTGATCAGTTTGTATCATACTCTGAGGCCAAACGAATATTCTTCATAGGATTCCGAGGCAAATTTTTGAGGACGTTACCATTGTTGATCAAGAAATTACAGTGCGAAAAGAGCATTTTTTGTAGTCATACTGACTGAATGACCTCGGATCTAGATGGTAGCGCGACACGCAGTGGTAAATACTATCGGACCAACCTTGACGGAGGGATATCCACCTACAATCCGTTGCAGGAACCGGTTGTGTAAGATCCCCCAGCTACATTGCCACCTCGGCTACGCAAAGGTAAGAATTATCCTATACCGCCACCCTCCCTAGACAGTGATATGGCTATGTATTTGAAACTACCTACCTTAAAGGGGGTAGGAGATGAGGATATGGACCGATTTTGGTTCATTTCAAATTCTATATGGACTGCGCAGAATGTGGCGAGTGACACGGTATATGTGGTATATTGCCCATAATGGGGGCGCATCTATTCAAGATATCAAGGACGCTTTGAAGAAAAAGTTCAGGAAGCCGAAATCTTATTCCCAATTGGTATCAAAAGTAAAGGACTTCAAACAAGGTGCAACTAAGTCAGTATGGGAGGCTGATCAGCGACTGAAGAAAGCAATCAGGGAAGGGGGATTCGAATATGATGATAGACAGCACACAGAATGGTTCATCGCGATGCTGTTACTTCACCTGTGCACGCCAATGAGTCATTATACCTTTGAGTCACAGGAGAAGGCTGTGGAAGTTGCTATGAAACTAGAGGCTGCCCCCCGAGAGGATACGTCAGCAGGGGTACAACAAATCCAGGAATACCTTAGGGCTATGCATATGGAGATACAAAACCTGTGAAAAGAGCGAGGAAAGGATGGGTGCACAGATCTCTGGTGCATACAATGCCGGGTGTCTGGCCATACGAAGGATCAGTGCCCTCTGTTGATGGATTACATGTAAGCAGGAGGACCTAGCCCAGTATTACTAGGGGTAAGTAGGGACCCCATCCTATTACGGCTAGGTTCAAGTGGACCTGTACTGTGGTGTGATGATTGTCGGGTAGCAGGACTGCATGATATGAACCATTTCCCTCAGCTAGGTGCGTATTTCCCATAACTACAGCAACAATGGTGCCGATTCTGCCTATTAGTGGGACATGACGAGTAGAACTGTCGTACTTATGACTTAATGATGGATTGTGGGAACTTATATAGGGTACAATCAAACCCTGTGTCACCAAGGCTTTCTGCGCACTTTGGAGGATCACCAGCCCGAGGCAGAGGAGGTCGGGGAGGAAGTGCAGGGCAAGGATGTGGGAAGATAGTATGTTATAACTGTGGGGAAATAGGGAAATTTTCCAGAGAATGCCCAAATCCCACCAGGCCATCATGCAAATATTGTAGGCAGCTAGACCATGAGGTAGAGGACTGCCCAATTTTAATAGCCAAGATGTAGGACAAGCAGTCCACCCCTACGCAGAACGCACAAAGAGTTAAATCCAAGCTAATAAAGGCAGATCCCTATGTAAAAGTCATGACGTGCAGCTGGCTGGTCATCCAGGGATAAAAAGAGGAGCTTGCCTCCCGGGAAGGGGTGCCTTTCAAAGAAAAAACACCACTGAAATTCCCTACGCAACCGCCAACACAACCTCAGATAGGGGAAGGGGTTGAGCCCTTTTTAAAGGCATGTCTGAAGCTGCTGTGAAATCTGCAGGCTGTAGGTAATCTCCAAGAACTACTAAATACCTATGTAGTTCGGAGCAATCTGATCCCTGAAACCAAGGATGTACACAAAATATACAGCTATAAGAAGCGTACCGAAAGAGAGATGTGATTGACTGTGCAGATTGGTGATTACGAGATGGATCATTTTATCTTAGATCTAGGGTCAGATGCAAATGTATTACCAAAGAAGACATGGCAACGAATGGGAGAACCTAAATTAGAATGGTCCACCATCTAGCTGCGAATGGCCAATCAACAAAAAATCATCCCCCTAGGGAGGTTACCAAAAGTTATGGTTGACATCATAGGGGTAAAGGTCCTAGTTGACTTTGAAGCCATAGAAATTGTGGAAGATGCGGATCCGTACCCTACGCTCCTTGGACTGGACTGGGAAATTGACATGGGGGTTGTCATCAATCTCAAGAAACGCAACATGGTGTTTGAAAGCAAAGGTACGTGTGTCATAGTACCACTAGATCCAGTAGAAGGTTCACGATATATAGAGCTAGCCTATGATGAGGAGGAATTAGATCACATTTATAAATTAAATGCGTAGGATGAAGATCGGGTTAACCTCACGGATGAAGGGAATATTTTTTCCTACCAAGAATATCTTGAAAAATTAAAGGGTTGGAACCGAAGAGCTTGGAGCCTCTAAAATACAAGGGTTGTGCCTTAGAGGATAGGGTTGGAGCCCTAGAGGATCAAAGTCCTCAAGAAACTAGGTTGGAGCTTGAACCAAAAACAGGGTTGGATCCCTTGAGGTTGGTGCCTCATAATTGACAAGGTTGGAGCCTTGGAAGACCAAGTCAACACTTGGAAAATACAGCTTGGAGCCTAGGAGATTGAAGATTGGTGTCTTCATCTAGGGTTGAAGCCCTACACATATTGTACTTGATTTATTGTAAAGAATAAATTAATAGAAAAATTTGTTCTTATTGTTTATTTTATGTTATAAATATAAGTGATATAACTGGTAAAAATAACAATTGAAAATAAATATTGATTCATCCCCCCTCTCAGTATTTCCAAAAAGGACTTGGTGGATTCCTTATGCAGGATGGATAGGTGGTATGCTATGAGTCATGAAAATTGAATGAGCACGAGAAAAACTACCTGACACATGATATTGAACTAGATGATATTATTCACGCACTAAAGATGTGGAGGTACTATCTTCTCAGCAGGTGGTTTTTATTGATGAGTGATCACATTAGGTTGAGGTACTTGTTTTACCAATCAAATTTGAATGCCAGCAGGCTAGATGGTTGGGCATGATCAATGAGTTTGACTTCAAGATCAGATAAATCAAGGGGAAGGAGAACAGGGTCACAGATTCTCTTAGTGGGTGGATACGGGTAAACCATATAGCAGTTATGAGCTCCTATGGGACATGGTATCACTCATTAATTTCTCAAGGTTAAAGAAAAAACTCATCGAGGTAACCACAAACCTACTTTTAAGCCTTAGGATCTAGCCTTCCTAATTATTAGAGAGGGCTCTCTCTATATGATTTATATTTGTTGATTTTAATTGGTTTTAGGCTAGTTATGCAGGGTAAATTGGTTTTGGAATTTTTATTTTTTTTGTGGTGAAATTACTTACTCAGATGGATAGAAGTAGGTTTGTATTCCATTGGGCTATGGAGTCAATGTGTCAAGCAGTCAGATCAGGATCAAAGTTTAAAGGGAAAATGTTTACAGGGAAAGATAGCTGAGTTACTTCAGATCTTCAAAGTTGATGGTGAAAATGGTTTCAATCGAGGTAAAAGAGCAATTAAGGGTTCTTAAATCCAGACTATGAGTGAAAAGGTAGAGTTCAGTCGAAACTAGGGAGCAATTAAGGGTTCCCTAATCTAGATAACAATGGAAAACATATAAATGATAATCAGTCAAAACAGAATGATTTTAACATATTCTGAAATAAAAATTCCTGATTTATCATTTATATTTAGAATAACATTCAAGTATTGATGAAAAAAATAAGAAATTGACAAAGAAACAAGTGAAAATACTTCATTGTAGTGGCCCAACAAATGAATCTTGTAATATGATGCTTTATTTCTTTGATCCAGTCTGCTGACTTGAAATTGTTACAATCACCCCTAGATTTAGAATAGTACATCTATAGAAATTTTCAGCAATTCATTCACCCTCAATACTTCAAATGATGAAGTATTTATGCAAATTCTAAACTAGAATATCTTGAAAAAAATATCAAGATTAGTTTATAAATATCTCAAACTGTATTGCATAAATAGAACTTAAATAAAGGACACTCAAAAATAATGAATCTATTTAACACTATATTTATGGATTGATGGTGACAAAGAAGATAAATTTTAATTTTATAGCAACTCTTAGTTGATGATGAGGCTTCCAAGTCACTAACTAGCTCCTTCCTTTGTGCATTTTGCTCCAGAAATTCTGAAAAAATGGGGTCCAGTGATACATTTTTATATATCAATCTGAGATAGATATGTAAAATTTGAAAGAGGTTATTGTCTATAAATATGTTATTGAGATAAACCTCTCCCAGCTTCCTAAAATTACACTATCTTTTCACAATAGGCTCCGCAAAAAGATGTGTAAAACAGAATTTTTCACAATCTAAAAAATAGGTTATGAAGATGTAAATGTATTTCTCATTTTGTAATACCTGTGCATAAAGTGAGATAGGTTTTTGTATATTGGCCTATTAAGAATAAAAAATTCTTCCAGGTTTTCAAAATTCATCTTGGATTGGCCACAATAGTTTCTGCAAAACTATGACTTAAACATGAAATTTCTGGAAAATGTTTCTTCCTGCTCTGTTTTCATCTTTTAACCTTATTGTTCTTTAACTTTTTTTAATTTTTTCTTTGATAGTAAATTACCTCATATGAATATTTTTTTTCATATTTCTCTTACGTCTTTAGTAAAATAGGATTTTACTAAAATACCTATTTGATTTCATGTAAGAATGTGAATATGTTGTTGCTGAGGTAAAGGCTTTTATTTCTTTCAAACCATCACTGAGTAATTTCATCATTCTGATCTGTCTCTGATTTGATTTAATTATTTCTTTGTATACAAATTGTTTTTTGAATGAAGCTTTTGAATTAAAATCTGAGAATTTGGAGCTAACAATTTTGTCAATTAGTATTGAAATTGTTGGCCCAATTTTCTATTCTGAGAATAACCTGCAAAAATCAAACAATTTGTTAATGAAACACATCTTTTGCATGGGGAGTGGTATGGCTTGGAGAGTGGTATGGCTTGAAGGAACAGAGAGGTTTGCAGACTGTGGAAGCTTATATTTTGATGTAAATGACTTTAATTCGGCTTTGGAAATAGTCCTACGGTTTATGAAATTCGAATGAAGGGATTTTGATACTTTGAGAACTCTTTAAATCACAATGGTGAAAAATTCAATTAGTGTTTTAACGCATATTTGCAGGAGTAATCATATGGTTTGTATTACAATGGAAAGAGTAGACATGCATTATCACACCTGTGGAAATATGGGATAAGTGGTTTTCGTATAGAAGAAAAGAGGTTAATGATTTTATGCGAATGGATGCTATAAACCATGAGAAGGACGTGAGGCATGGAGGGGCTTGTGAAAATCACCCATATCGCAACCTTGATTGGCGTTAATCATTGAACATTTTGGGGTGCGAAATGGCATGAGAGCTGTTGGATCTGTGGAGGGTGACCGAATGGCTGATGAATGTTATGGATTTATATAGGTGGGACCTAGTATGTTATATGCGGGGTGAAATAACATATTGCGAAGGTTTTAATTATAGATGGGATAATATAGCGGGAGGGTTAGGTTTATATATATATTTAAATGGAAATTAATATAATATGAAGATTTAATAAAATATGGATGTGGAATGTTAATGAAATAAATTAAGCGAGGAATATAATATGGGGATTTGGAAATATATATCGGGGAAGGGTTTATACATTGGGGACACGATAAGAAATATTTTAAAACTTTAAGATAAGTGGGTTTATAGGGGGAATTTATGGAAAAAGGGTAATTAGTAAAGGGAAATTAATTTCTATAGGAAAAATGGACTTTTAGCTAGGGAAATGGGATTTTAAGATAGGAAATGAGTAAAATGATGGGAAAAAGTTAATATAAAGGGGGAAGGAGTAATTTTACAAGGGGAATGATTTTGAAGGGAAATTAGTAAATGAAATGGCCAATTTTTTGATATCCATGCCTTGTGAAAACTGTTTTTGCCTACCCATCAGCTACCCTAACATTTTTTCTTCTTTTACATGGGTGCATTTGAGCTTGAAAACCTTTATTCATTTTTATTTTAATCAGCAAACTAACCAATTCTATCCTTATTTCTTCCAAGGGCTCAGATTAAACTATTAGGCTCCTTATTTACTCTCTACCTAACTATTGATCTGCCAAGATTAAATTGTTTGGCTAGGTATTTATTCTCTATCTAACAACATGAAATTTAAAGCATGAAAAAGTCAACATTAAGCTATTTGACTTATCATGGATTATGGCATTTTGAACAAGTTGCACATAATATTTATTTTGCAGTAAAAGTAATTAGTAGTGGCATTTGGATTTGCATCACTTTCATGTTTTATTTTTATCTCTTTTTTGTTTGGGGTCCATTTTTCTATTCTTTTTTATCTTTTTTCTTTCAAGTCCTTTGTTTTTTCTTTTAGGACTTTTACCCTCTTTACATATTTTAATTTTATAATATGGGAAAAAAAATTCAAAAAGAAAAGTATGTACATATTTACAAGACTAATCAAAGTAAATTAAAAATTATGAATCCTATTGTTATAGGACCCTAAAGGACAGACTTATAGGATAGGATCTTGTAGGTAGGTTAGCAAGATCACAAGTATATGGAGATTGTGCATAGGTTGCAGCATAGTATAGGTAGAGGTAGTGGCATAGATATAGGTACAGGTGCTGGTACAGGTACAAGTACAGGTGTTGGTATAGGTACATGTGTTGATACAGGTGAAGGTATGGGTGGGAGTACAAGTACAGGTATAGGTAGAAGTGGAACAGGTACAGGTACACGTGTACAGGATTTGGAATACTATCTCATGGAATATGGATTGGTTAGATTTAGAGACAGGATATATGTACTGGAAAGAAGTGCGCTCAAAAAGGTGATCTTAAGGGAGTTTCATGCGCAACCATATTTAGGTCACCCAGGCTACCAAAATACATTGATTCTAGTGAATAGATTCTACTATTAGCTTAATCTAAAGAAGTGTATGGCGTATTTTGTAGCCAGATGTTTGGATTTTTAGATGCTTAAGGAAGAGTGCAAACATCCAAGTGGACTACTACAATTGATTGCGATCCCATTTAGAGAGCTTTTGAAGTCTAAAATGGGCCTCCTAAGAAAAATTTAAAACCAAAATAAACTTTATAAGAACCAATAAGATTTAAGATGATGATGTCAACCATGGGGGATCATTCACCACTTTGGGGTAAAAAAGTAAAAAGATTAAAAAGATAATAAAATAATAAAACTACTTTTTCAACTTATATTTTCAACTTATCTCCCTAAGGTTTTACTCAAATTTTGATTAGGAGTACTCATTGGATGAAAAATTTAATTCCTCATCCAAATACTACCTATTTTGCATACTTTTAATGGACCCCACTACAAGAAAGATGAGAAATACATGAAAAAACATGATTGCAATAATGTTTCTCATGTACCTCTCATTTTTTGTTATCAGGGTCCATAGAAAGTATGCAACATGGTTAATCATTGCATGAGTAATAAAATTATGCATCCAATGAGTGTTCCTGCTCGAACTTTTAGTAAACCCATAGGGAGATAAGCTGAAAAATACAAGTTGAAAAAATAGTTTTTTCTTTTTTCCCTATAAAATTTGATGATGTAATCTAATATTATTTTATTATTTCCACTATTATTTTATAATTTACTTAGGAGGCCCATTTTAGACCTCAAAATGCACCTAATGAGAGTGGAAATGGGAGGTCATTTCCATGGACTTCATCATAGGTTTGCCTAAGAAAACTAGACATCATGATTCCATCATGGTTGTTGTGGACAGGTTGACAAAGTTTGCACACATAATTATAGTGAAGACTACATAATCAGCTAGTGATGTAGCACGGGTGTTCAACAGGGACATAGTCAGATTGCATGGTGTTCCAAATATGATTGTGTCAGACAGGGATGCAAATTTCACTTCCAAGTTTTGGAAGGAGTTGTTTGCATGTTTGGGCACCGAGTTGGCCTTCAGCACAGCTTATCATCCAAAGATAGATGGACAAACTGAGAGGGTCAGCAGGATATTGGAGGATATCTTGAGGATGTATGTGATGCATCAGTAGCATAAGTGGAAAGATTATCTTCCACTAGTAGAGTTTTCCTACAACAATGGGTATCAAGAGTCATTGAAGATGATTCCATTTGAGGCTACATATGGGAAGAGTTGTAACACTCCAGTCATTTGGAGTGATCCAGTTAACAGTATATTGATTTGACCAAAGATGTTGGCAGAGATGGAATAGTAAATGCAGGTGATCAAGAAGAACTTGAAAGCAACGTGGGATAGGAATTAGAGTTATGCAGACAGGAACAATTTTTTCAAGAAGTTTTAGGTTGGGGATCTGGTGTACTTGCGCATCAATCCCAAGAAGATCTCCTTGCGAATTGGATCATGTGCGAATCTGGCATCACGATTTTTTGAACCCTTCAGGATCATTGAGAGGATTGAACCAGTGGCCTATCGACTTGCACTGCCTTCTATAATGAAATTCCATGATTTTTTTCATATATATTTTCTTAAGAAGTATGTTAAAGAGGTTGATCATGTGATTGACTGGTCTGTATTGCAGGTTGAACCCAATGGAGAATTCCAGCTGGAGTCTCAGAGTATATTGAAAAAAAAGGTGCTCATGCTCTATAACCAAGCAATAAATCAAGTTAAAGTGCAATTGAATCACATTGGGTCCGATGAATCTATGTGGTAAATGGTAGATCATATGCAAGCCATGTATCCTTCCTTGTTTTCCGGGTGAGGCAAAGAGTTTCTAGTGTCACGATGTTGGTATATGTTTGGCATATGTTTTGGTGATGTTTTGATGTGATGTTCAGGTTATGTACATATGTGTATGGGTGTAAATATAGCCATGAGCTATGTTATAAAGCTCCAATAAGCAGTATGGGTGTCATGTCATTATAGTTGTCATGATTTTATGATTTCATGATGGTTTTCTTTTCAGTAGGGTGGTCATTGTAAATACTGCATCGAGCTATGTTATAAAGCTCCATGGGTAGTATGGTTGATTTTCAGTAGTTTTTCTAAGGTATATTTGTGGTTAAACACCGAGGATGGTGTCCCACAAGGGGGAGGGTTCCGTAACATCCCTGGTGAAAATTCCATGTGATAGAAGATAAAAATAATAACCATGGTTGATGGGACACTTATTCCAAGCTAAGTATTGGGAAAAAAATCCTAGTGGGTGTTAATTTGGTTTAATATGGCTAAGGAAATTGGAAAAGGCAAATGAAAGGTCTTTGGAGATGAAAAATGTCATTTTTGGCACATTTATTTATGGAAATAATGTAAATTAGGAGAAAAGGGAGCTGAAGGGTCACATGTTGCATGTGAGGGGTAAAATGAAGGAAAATAATGGAAAATGAAGAAAATATAGGCCTCGTCTATAAAAATGATTTTGAGGATAAATTGGTACCTCTTGTCAGTGATTTTTTGGAGCTCTATCATTATTCTCTATCTCTCTCTCACTCTTGGACACTTAGAGTTTCTTGGAGAACTTTGGAATTGGACCAGGAAAGGTAGGAAATCACGAAGAAGGAGGAATCAAGGAAGGAGGAGTAGGAATCAAGTAGCTACATCAAGATTCTTGGTAGGTATCGATTTGCATGTGTATGTTTTCCTTGCTATATCTGGCATGCATGGTACTGTATGTGGTTATTTTCTGTCTTGGCATGGTTTTTTTCTAGGTGTGACAGTGTTTTCAGCCTAGCTTTTCCATTTCTGGATAGCCACGGTGTTGTGGAGTTATCTTGTTTTGGTTTAGCTATATTTCTGGATGGATTCGAAGCAGAGTGTGATGGATCTTTGAATTGATATAACACATGGCATAGTAACCCATAAACTGACTGTGGGTTGCGGTAAATACAGATAGTGCATTGCCTCGGTGGGCCTAGGAATCCTCGACTGATGAATTTCAAGATATACGGTAGGCCTAGAGGTGGTTTCCTCGGTTTAGGGCCTAGTGATCCGGGCTTGGATTGCAGTAAATCCTGAGAGGTGATTTTCTATCCATTAGGCCTAGGAATCCCAGTTTGGGATATATGGTAAAGCCTCGAGAATATTTCTTGGTTTAGGGCCTAGTGGCCCCTGATTCAGACTATGGATTGTGGTAAATCCTGACATATTAGGAGACAGGAAAATTCTTCCTAGTGTAGGTGGAGAGAATCTGGTGATATCCATGATTGTGTTGGCCTAGTGATTGGGTGTAGATCACAGTAAAGTTGGTTATGACATGTTTATTGTGTTGGCCTAGTGATCCAATGTGGATCATGATAAAGCCTGATTTCTATTAATGAGGGTGAGGCAGTTTATCCTCAGGATGCCCTGGTTTGTTCTTTCAGTTTGAGTCCCACATTCATGCTTGGAATATGGCACGAGTTTGATTAGCTGAAGATATATTTGGCTCAACCAATCTATGGTTAGGTGGAATGTGGTAGTCTCATCAACTATTGGTTTCTGCATTCATTAATGAGTAATTCATTCCCTTGGTATTCGGTATGAAAATGTATTGATTTATATGTGGATTCTATTTTTGTTTTATCCATGGTATTTTTGTTGTGATTATGTTGGTTATAAGCATGTATTTTATTAGATATGATGTATAGCTCTCCCCATGTTTTTACTTTTAAATGAATGCATAATGTATCTATGGTCAAATAGGTAGTATTGCATCTTATGATGTAGGGGAGCAATTCTTCTTAGTGATTCTCAAATAAGTATGAGACCCCTATGCTCAGTTATGTTGTTTATACCTGTAGCTTTCATGTTGGTGACATGTTTGAAAAAATGCATGTCATGGCTAAGAGGGGTAAAAATGAGTTCTTATTTATGTGATTACTTTTGTATCATTTTCATGTTGTTATTTGTCATCTCTAAACTTTCCATGAAGTTCTCGATAGAGCACTGGTTTCTGGGCCTAAAAAGGTAGCTTAAATCCCAAGGACGCTGGCATAGAACTGAGTAATTTGGGCCCTAGACGATGGCATGCAGTGTTATTCTTGAGATTATATTCTTATGTACAGTGGATTGCAAGCTTGTGCCTACATCTATGGCACAAAGAGGTCAAAAGGTCAGTGTGACCCAGGGGTAAGTGGCCTGAATGGTTGGGTTAGCTCTTGGGGGTGTCATTGATGATGTACAAGGTTTGTATGTTGTGTTCCCATCGTTTCCACTTCCTTAAGGCCACCTATGATGTTGAATCTCATTATAGTATCCTCTCATCGTGTGTTTACCCCAGTTGGTCGATTACTTGGGTAGATGTGGGAAGAGGATGCTACACCTTATACCTTAAAGTGCAATGGTGCAAGTTTCAAATAAACATTCACAAAAATGGGCTCTCCTTGTGTAAGAAGTCAGGGACTTCATTGATTTCAGCCTACAATGTATTATATAATGCAAGGCCATGGTTATTTAATTTTACATTCAGAGCCTTCTGATTTAAAATCTGACCATATGGGATCCAAACTCGTATTTAGGAGATGCACAATTGTTGCACCTAACATCTTGTCTAAGGCATAAGGAGGTCAAATATGAAGAATTAAAAAGGACCATGGATGGATATTTGAAGGAAACATCATAGATTAGAATAGAACACCCAAATCCATCCATCCTAAACTCCACTCATGCACTCCTAGAAGAGGATCCTAAAGTAGTGGAAATTTACAAACAAAGGAAAGTGGGTTCCATCCTCCACTTTGAAGATACTTTTAGGTTGTTGGGAGAATAAATATGATAGGATTTCCAAAGGAGATGGAAAGCACTACCTCACAACATGATAACTAGATAATAGCATTCCCCTTAGATATTACAAGTTTCACTTTCCAAGACTCATTTATATAAGAGAATCATTTAGAGGCTTTGGGTCTAATAAGTTAGACTTAGATTCAATCCACCACTGCTATTAGGAATTTGGGAGCATCAAAGTTAGGAATGTGGGTCAAATGAGTTGAAGTACATTAAGAAGAATGCAAGTTTCCATATAGCAAACACAACCACCTTCATATCAGCATTGAATGTCAAACAAGTTGGCAAAGAAATAAATGAGGAAAAAAAGGAAGGAGGAGAAAATTGCGCAAAGGGTGAGCTGTTTCAATAGGGGGTGGTGGATGTAGTATATGGTAGATTAACGGACCAACATTTAGTGTCAATCCAGGGTCCGTAGACTTCAAGACACAACACTGTAAATGTTAGAGATATATTTCAAGGACCTACAAAACCAAAGCCTAATCTATCCTTGGAAATTATCTCCTCACACCTTTGAGTTCCTACAATCAAATGCATTAATTAGAAACAAAACCCTAACTATTGCAAACACTAATCTACTAAAAATTAAAAGAAAACCCTAAATATTGTTCTATCAAGAATCCAACCTACAAATCCTATATTGAACCAGGCAATATACAATATCAAACCTCGCCTCCTCAAATGAAAGAATTGTAAATGAATTATCTGTTGAAATTATGGATAATGTATTGTCCTTGATGGAAACCTGCTTAATAAATAGGTACTTTATGTCAACATTGATGATTTTGGAACTAATTCAGATTGGTATAGATGCTAATGAACAAAGAAATGACGGTTCAGTGACAAATGGATGGTAAAAGTGAAGTTTGAGAAAGTATACACGAATCTTATGAAGAAGGGTCACTTACATACACAGGTCTTGTAAGTTTTCCTTGATGAAAACCTACTTAGTAAATAGGTACTTGATGTCAACATTGATGAATGTGGAACTAATTCAGATTTGTATAGATGCTATAGATGCTATGAATAGAGAAATGACATTTCGGTGATAAATGGATAATAAAAGTGAAGTTTGAGAAAGTATATATGGATCTTATGAAGAAGGTTTGTTTACATATGCAGGTCTTATAAGATAAAGTCATGTACATAATCTGAAAGATGGTTATCTAGATACTAGGGGTCATTACCATAGTATTGGCCCATAGTAATTGGAGCAACAATGGCTATTTGATCCCATCAAAGAATACTAATGACATTACCAAGGGATTTACCTAAGGTATTGGCTAAGGCTAAAACTATATAAGGAGATGGATATCAAGGTGTTATGTGTGCAAGCGAATGGATTATTAATGTGTGATGTGATCTGGAAGGGGGATGTACCAAGAAACAAGGAGATGACTCAAATCTGAAATATCTGAAGATATGCTGAAATATGATTGATTGATTTATTTTTTGTAAATGTACAAGTATATAAAAATTATGGATTGGTTATTATAGTGATTTTCTGATCTAAATGAATTATTTAGAAGCCTGTAGGTTTGACAGTCAAAGGTTGAGGCATGTGAGTTGTGGTTGTAGCAAAAGTATGCTTCAGTGATTTAATATCTTTATGTTTTTTTACTTTTGAATGGTCGCATACATACATGGATCAATCTTTGTAGAGTCGCATATATATTCTAAGATATGCTTCTCAGTATTTTGATATATATACATGGGTGATAATCATGATAAACAGGTATATACAATGGTTTTCTTAACAAAAGTCACATGTATATTTTCAGTTAGATATGGTCAGGGTTTGCAGTGTTTCTTGATGATTATAGTTATTTTTGTCTGTTATATTTGTTACCATCTGTCAATTATTTCTTAATCATATTGATCTCTATCTAGCAGTGTTGGTTGGGTTGACTTAGTTGTGGCTTAAAATATAGATTAGTTTGAATGTTGCAGAAGTGTGATTGGGTATGGTTTGATGATCTGTGAATAATTTAGTACTTAATTCAGTGGTTGATTCAGTGTCACAATGATTCAATGATTTATTATTTAGTATTTTTATATATGTACATAGGTGTTATATAAAGAAAGTGTGTATATATGCAAGTATGCTTCAAAATAGTATCATATACATTTTGAAATAAATCTAATCAGGGTTTTCAGTGACAACACTTTGTTCTGTGATATTGAACAATGTATGCCTTGGTATATTGATGAGTGGTTATGAATTGGTATGATCTAAATATGGTGATTCAATATTGATTCAATGTTCTTAAATTTAGTACAGTATATTAGTTTTGTTCAGTGATTGGATGATTTGATTTAGTATTTGGTTTCAAAGATGTTAATTGGTATTGGGCTTATTGTTGGGTGTGGATCTGGTTTGAAAATATGTGAAAGGTGGCCTACATGTTTTGATGTGTGTTTGAGATAGGTGGATCTAGTATGAAATATTTTATAAAATGCGGTCCACGAAGGGTGTTGAGGGTTGGAGCCTATAGTAAGGGATTCAGAGCTTCCTTCTAGTAGTAGATAGTAAATTTGTTAAGTGGGTAGGTTCTCCCTTCTGGTATGAGCCGATAAACAATATCAGGATGTTTTAGCTCCCTTCGAGTGGGTGTTTGAGAATGAGTGGAGGTTGTAGACTATTTCAGGTTGGTTCCTACATCCTGGTAAGAGTTTGTTCCAATACAATATGTAAGGAATTTTTTTTATAATAAAATAAGAAGACAAACACAATGGCAACGGTGGTTTTCTCCTACATTGGGTTTCCACCTAAAATCCTCTTGTTCTATGTGTGTTGCTTATGTGTTGTGATTTATTTTCTCTTTACTACATTTTGGATGTTAAATCAATTAATAATGCAATGTTTAAAGTAACTCATTTATGAAACATTTGTCAAATTAATTTAACTAGATATAAGTTGTATGCATTCACAAGAGTTATGTAGATACGCTAGTTGCATTAATAATAGTAACGTACATAATTCAAAATAAGAAATGAAAATTTAAAGTGAGTTTAAGAATACTGATTCACCCCCCCCCCCCACCCCTCCCAACCCCCCCCCCCCGACCCAACATTTTTCCTAACAATTGGTATCAAAGCAAGTCCCTCGGAAGAAGCTTGGTCACTTAAAGGGAGATCCATCAAGTTGAGTAGTCAAGGAGTATTTTTTTTAGACCACCTTTGTTTAATGGAACTAACTTTGTATTTTGGAAAGTTATAATGACAACATATTTGCAGGCATTAGGAGCTTATGTATGGGCAATTGTTTAAGGTAGAGATCAATACCCAAGCTCCATTCCCACAGATAATGTAAGGAAGAAATAGTATGAGACCAATGCAAAGGTTGTAAATGATATCTTGGGAATATCAAGGAAACTGCTTTTTTTGTAATATTTCCAATAAGAAAAGAAGTAATATAGCACATAAATGTGGAAAGAAGCAATAAATATCAATACATTACACATGAGCTTAAGATAGATCCATTGCATTAATTTTAATAGCAACAAATGTATACAATATCTTAGGGAACAAGTCCCTTAAGCTAGGTAAGAGAAGCCTCCAATGTCTAAAAGCACTAAAACATGTAATACACTGCTACACAAAACACTGAAGAAAGTACAACATAGTTTTAATGACTAATACTGTAGCTAGGAAATATATATAAATGGATCTGATAATATCATTCTCATACAAGGCTAAAAATGGGGATCTAGGCTCCCACACACTTTTCCTAGATAACCCAGGAAGGGTTTTCCAAAATACACAAAATATCATAATGCTGGAATGTAGCCCTAGGACTGAATAAACTCTGCAACTGGGCACCTGAAAGGAGGTGGTTGAAACTGATGTAGATTTGAATGGCACTCCTCCAATAGACTCTCTCAGTGAAGGGTTGATCCCTCCAATGAAGATCTAACCTCCCAAATGTGGCACTGAAGCCACCCGTGCAACTACCCTATGAAATAACGCAGTGAGGACTAAAAATGTGTTGTAGGAGATTGTAATGTCTTGGCCTAATGCCAAAATATGATATGAAGCATAAAGACCTTCCTTATTGATCTCCCAATGGAAATAAACCTTCCTCCATTGAAACACAAGTTCATAAATGGTCCAAAGAAACCCTCCACTCCTGCACCCTACAACTCAGCACAAATCTAAATAGAAACTTCACTGTAGAAGAAATTTGTAGCTTGGCATAATGCTGAAATGTGGAGAAAATGCTCAAGAACTTCTCCTGAGTAGGCACTCAAATTCCCCCGAGGATGAAGGTGGGATTCCTGCTCGAGAACACCCTTGTGCTAAACAACACTGCAATCTTAGCTAAATAGCTAAAGAGAGCCACAAGTCATAACAAACCATAATCAAATAATAATCCAAACATGCTTTTGATGGCTGCCATCCCCTTCCTTATATGCTTGGTGAGCTTCCTCACCTTGGGTCCCACTCATTGAAGCCAATACTTCTATGCAAAGGATCTCCCTCCAAAACAGTGCTATCTCTCATTGAATGTCAACTCCCTCCATTCCAGCGTTGTTGATTTGGTAAAATTTGACCCAATCCACATGCTTCATCCCTTATTCACACATAGGGGTGCTTTATCTAGCTATTTTAATGTCCTCCATTCACATTTGGAGTGATTTATTCCTACTAAAGAGATTTATGGGTCTCTCCACCCACTTATTCTTCTATCTAAAGGACAACATAAAAAATTAATTTTCCAATTAGTTGTGAAGGGTCCTAAGCAATTTTAGCCGCAAACTAAAAAATAAACTCACCCAAATGATAAGGCAAATAAAAGAAACAGATAGACATTGCAAATTTTGTAATCGTGATGGCGATGTAGAGTCCAAATGTTTTAAAAGGATGGAAGCCTTGGAAGCAGCAATGAAGAAGCACATGATGAAAATAAATCTTGGGGTAAGCCCAAAATCTCTTTTCATGTATAAATCTCGAACCTGGGCCTGTGGGTTATGGCCCACTAAGCCGAAACGGAGGCGTTTTAAAACTTTTAAACCTTTTCATTAAGACGTGGATCTTCATTAAATTTCGAGCATCCCCTTATCACTATCGCAAGCATGCAATATAGGCGTTAAGGTTTTAAAAACCTCGCAGCCACGCAAAATTCAATTACAAAGAAACATATGGAAATCCCGAGGCTCAGACTTAAATAACTCAAAGTGCTCCCAATCGGCGATCGAAAATCGGAAATAATGACAATCGGAAGTCGCACGTTCAATGCGCGCTCAAATTGGCCTTCCAGGTCTCCGACGCGATTCAATCGGACCCTATCTAACTTCAAACAAGGGCTTATAATATTTCGTGGCCGCGATCTATTGTCATATGTTGTAATATGAATATCTCTTGTTCCGATCCGATGATTACGTGGACCGATGACTCATACAAGTCAACCCATATATATATATTTTATAAATACGTGCAGATGTTCCACTAAGTGCTTTTTCCTGCACCAATTCTCTGTGTTAACCAATTCTTCCCCTCGCGGACTCAACGATGTCAGACCTGCTTTAATCACAGAATTTCTATAGTTTAAGGAAAACAATCACGCAGGCCATCAACAGAATACTCATACATAACAATTAAACGGTATTTTAGATCACCATCGATCCTGAAGTGATCGATGTCGATCGAAAAGTTCGCACCACCGGATTTCAATCATAATTTTAAACTGCAAAACCCATAACACGACATACAGAAAATCGACAATATATATAATTTTGATTACATACAAAACACGATATAACTAAGGCATTGCAGCCTTAGTCACTAAATCCACACAATTTACATTGTATTCTCCTCGCGCCCCCATCTCACACATACAAACATGCTTATAAAGCATTTACAAAGGCATGAATCTGTTACGATCCACAAAAATCTCTCCCGAAATCACTCACAAACTCTATTAATAATATGAATTTTAATGAAAATATGGTTTTTGTGGCCACGTCCTCCTCGTTCTGTTTTGGATTCCTTTTTAATTAAGGAGCGTTAGATGCTCCTGCATCAGACTCTCGAGGTACAAAATTTTTTTATGACTTCCTGGTCATATGCTTCTTCTTGTCTTTAGCAACTCTATCCACTGCATTCCTTCAGTAGAACTACTTTCATGATCTTCTGTGAGCTGCAACCAACCTCTGCAGTAACAGTCTCCTTCTGTTACAAGATACCTCACCAAGCCCTCGGCACTCAGTCTTTTGGCATCCTTCTGGTTCTCTCCTCTGGACCCAATTGAGCACACCTTGCTCTAGGTTGCTGCAAATCTTCTCACCTTCCGCTGCCGTCATCCGCACGACGGTAAGACCATAAACTCTCCAGCTTGAACACAACTGTACCTCTTTACTCTTCCCCCTTTGCTTGCATTCTTCTTCCTTCTCGCAGGAATCCTTTCCCTGCTCTGATACCACTTGATGAAAAGAAATCTTGGGGTAAGCCCAAAATCTCTTTTCATGTATAAATCTCGAACCTGGGCCTGTGGGTTATGGCCCACTAAGCCGAAACGGAGGCGTTTTAAAACTTTTAAACCTTTTCATTAAGACGTGGATCTTCATTAAATTTCGAGCATCCCCTTATCACTATCGCAAGCATGCAATATAGGCGTTAAGGTTTTAAAAACCTCGCAGCCACACAAAATTCAATTACAAAGAAACATATGAAAATCCCGAGGCTCAGACTTAAATAACTCAAAGTGCTCCCAATCGGCGATCGGAAATCGAAAATAATGACAATCGGAAGTCGCACGTTCAATGCGCGCTCAAATTTGCCTTCCAGGTCTCCGACGCGATTCAATCGGACCCGATCTAACTTCAAACAAGGGCTTATAATATTTCGTGGCCGCGATCTATTGTCATATGTTGTAATATGAATATCTCTTGTTCCGATCCGATCATTACGTGGACCGATGACTCATACAAGTCAACCCATATATATATATTTTATAAATACATGCAGATGTTCCACTAAGTGCTTTTTCCTGCACCAATTCTCTGTGTTAACCAATTCTTCCCCTCGCGGACACAACGATGTCAGACCTGCTTTAACCAATTAATCACGGAATTTCTATAGTTTAAGGAAAACAATCACGCAGGCCATCAACAGAATACTCATACATAACAATTAAACGGTATTTTAGATCACCATCGATCCTGAAGTGATCGATGTCGATCGACAAGTTCGCACCACCGGATTTCAATCATAATTTTAAACTGCAAAACCCATAACACGACATACAGAAAATCGACAATATATATAATTTTGATTACATACAAAACACGATATAACTAAGGCATTGCAGTCTTAGTCACTAAATCCACACAATTTACATTGTATTCTCCTCGCGCCCCCATCTCACACATACAAACATGCTTATTAAGCATTTACAAAGGTGTGAATCTGTTACGATCCACAAAAATCTCTCCCGAAATCACTCACAAACTCTATTAATAATATGAATTTTAATGAAAATATGGTTTTTGTGGCCACGTCCTCCTCGTTCTATTTTGGATTCCTTTTTAATTAAGGAGTGTTAGATGCTCCTGCATCAGCACAACATCAATTTGGAGCACTCTTCACCTTCATCTTCAGGAATGGCACTGTCTGCTTATGGTTGTCAAGCATTGAGATCTGGTTATGCATTAAATGTATCTTCCTCTTCTAATTCTCATGAGTGGCTCATTGATTCTGGAGCTTCTTACCACATGGCCAAAAATAAAGCCATGTTTTCTTCCTTAAATGATTGTAACACCAAACATATTTATGTTGGTGATGATAGATCTCTTAGTGTTGTAGGATCTGGCACCATTCATATAGATAATGGTCAGTTTAATGATGTACTATGTGTTCCTACATTGTCATGAAACCTTCTATCTGTTTATCAGATAACTCATTCAAGTGAAGGGAAAATAGTAGAATTCTCACCTCATGATGTTGTAATCAAGGACCTCAAATATCCTATAGATATTTTAGCTACTGGCATTGTTGATGATTCCACAAGGTTGTATAAGTTTGAAAAATTTGGGTCATCATGTCTTCCCTTTGTTTTTGTTGCTCATAATGATGAAGTGAGTAAACTTTGGCATGAGCGATTTGGTCACTTAAACTATCTCTCTCTTCAAACTCTATGTAGAGAAAATATGGTGACATGTCTTCCTATGGTATCTTGTCGAGATGGTGTTTGCTCCGGTTGTGTACTCGGAAAACATCATCAGGATAGTTTTGACAAACGTGCCTCTTGGCACGCTTCAGCCCCTTTGCAGCTTGTGCACAGTGATTTATGTGGTCCACTTCATGTTGTTTCCTTCTCTGGTTACAAGTACTTATTAAATTTCATTGATGATTTTTCCAGACACACTTGGGTATACTTCTTAAAACTCAAGCGTGAAGTTTTTAACATGTTCTTGGCCTTTAAGGCCTTTGTTGAGAAACAATCTAGACATCAAATTCTCAAGTTAAGATCAGACAATGGAGGAGAATATGTTAACAACAAATTTATCAACTTCTGCACTGAGCATGGAATTAAATTGCAACATATTGTTCCTTACACTCCACAAAAAAATGGTGTAGCTAAAAGGAAGAATCACACCTTAAAAGAAATGGCTAATTGTATGCTTCAATCTAAAGGACTTAGTCTCAATTTTTGGGCGGAAGCAATTAACTATGCAAATTACATAGTAAATCACGCTCCTACTAAGGTTTTAAAGAATATGACTCTAGAATAAGCTTGGAGCTCAATCAATCCATATGTAAGTCACTTTTTTATTTTTGGAAGTGATGCTTGGGCCCATATTCCAGATGTAAAACATAAAGCCTTAGAACCTAAGAGTGAAAAATGCATTTTTGTTGGATATTCTGAAGATGTCAAAGGATATAGAATTATTCAACCAAAATCCAAAAATATAATCATTAGAAGAGATGTAAATTTTGATGAAAGTATATCGTCTTGTGAGCCTAGTTTGGCGGGTGTGCCACCTTTGGCCGGCGAGCCTGATTCGGCATATGTGCCACCTCTCTCTCTCTTTTATATTTTTAATAACGTTCCTTCTAGTTTAGATGATGACACCGAGGATGAAAATCCTCCTCCACCTCTTGAAATTATTCCTTTTACTCCACAGCATCTGAGATGGGTTCGCTTTACTCGAGATGCAGTAGGTTCTCTTGCTGGTGACCCTGCAAATCGACGATGTACACGTTCTCAGTTCAAAAGAGCCTCTTCCTTATTGGATCAACTTCCAGAAAATCCTGATCCAGAAATTTTTGAAGAAGCTTCCAGTCATCCAAATTGGAATGAAGCTATGAATGAAGAATATCGTTTCTTATTGGCAAATGATACTTGGGATCTTGTTCCTCTTCCAAAAGGAAGAAAACTTGTCAGATGTAGATGGGTTTAAAAAACAAAGTTTGGACCAGATGGAAAAGTGGATAGACATAAAGCTCGTCTTGTCGCTAAATGATTTTCACAAGTTGAAGGCATTGAATATATTGAAACCTTCTCCCCTGTTGCCAAAATGAATTCTATCCGCCTTTTTCTTTCCCTTGTTGCCTCCTTTAAATGGGAAGTCCATCAGATGGATGTTAAATCCGCCTTCTTACATGGAGATTTGCATGAATAAATCTACATGGAACAATCCCTTGGCTTTATCCAAAATGACTGAAGCCTTGTTTGTCACCTTAGGAAGTCTCTCTATGGTCTCAAACAAGCTCCTTGGGCTTGGTATACCAAAATGGATAGATTTCTATTATATAATGGCTTTTCTAGGTGTCATTTTGACAACATTGTCTACACCAAGAAAGTGGGTAATTCCTTCACCATCCTTGTTCTTTATGTTGATTATCTTATCCTTACTGGTAGTGATCCCAACCATATAAACCATGTGAAGTCTAGCCTCAAAAAAGAAGTTTGAAATGACAGACTTAGGACACTTGCATTATTTCCTTGGTCTTCAAGTCTTGCAATCCAAAGAAGGTATTACCCTTTCTCAGTCCAAGTATGCCTATGATCTTCTCTATTCAAATGGAAGATTGTAAGCCAGCCCCTTCTCCCTTTCAGTCTAGATTCAAGCCTTCAGTCACTTGTACTACCCCTGAAGTTGATGCTACCTTATACCGTCAACTTGTTGGTAGAATTTTGTATCTAACCCAAACCCATCCTAACCTTTGCTTTGTCGTTGGTATTGTTCCTCGGTTTATGCACCAACCTCATGAAAGTCACTGGAAAGAATCTAAAATAATACTTCGATGTATTCAAGGTACAATTCAGTTCGGGATTAATTACATTGTAGGGGCATATCCATTGTTGATTGGTTTCACTAATTCTGATTGGGCTAGTGACCCTGATGATCGAAAGTCTACTGCAGGATATGTATTCACTCTTGGTTTAGGACCTATTACTTGGTCTTGTAAGAAACAAAGTGCCTTCTTTTAAAAAACTTCCCGGATTATCCACATTGCTATAAAATGAGTGTCAACGTTTCGAATCCCAACGAGGATCCATCATCAGGACTTTCTTGAATGAAGAAATTGAGAAAAAGACTAAGACCATTAATATAGGTAGAAGTAGCTTTCTAGAAAAGAGCCGACCAAAGTATATAATTTTTATATATTTATTAATTTATTATATATATATATTATAATCCTAATTGAATAAAATTTTATTCTATTAAGGTTAATAATCTACGTTATACGAGTCATTTATAAAATAATAACTAATCTAGAAAAGGAGACTCCTACAAGGTTAAAGATCTAAATAAACTATTATAGTTTCTAAATTATATTTTTAAGCCTAGAAAATATTTAATATGATAAAAGATTTACTAAAATTAAAAATTATTGAAGGTGAAATATTATTAGTTAATTAAACAAAGAACTAAATAAAATATAAATATATAATTGAATTAAAAGGATATATTTAGTTACTATATCATTGTAATTTATTATATATCCAATTTTATTTAAAAAACTTTAATTTTAATTTATTATATATCCAATTTTATTTAAAAATTTTAATTTTAAAGATCTAATTTCATTAGAGTATTACTTACTAATCAAGATAAAAGTTTACTAAGAATTAAAAGACCTAGAGGTGATTTATTATTGGTTAACCTAATTAAAGTCAAACTAAAAAATAAATACATAAATAAATTAAAAGGATATATCTATTTTATTAAATATACCATTATAATTTATTATGTATCTAATTTTATTATAAATTTAACTTTAAAGGTTTATTTTAATAAGAGGACTAAGCTCATTTTAATAAACTAAAAAAATTACTAATCTAGGAAAAAGATTAGGAGCTTCATAGTTATGTTTTTGTAAATTGTCAAAAAGAATTCATTTGAGTCAAAGAAAAATTATTTTATCATGTCCCATTTGTTGAAAATTAGAGTAGGTATGGGAAAAATTTCCCCATAGGAACCCTAGGAAAAATTATCATGCCCCAAAAGAAGAATCGAGATTGGTCAAATAAAAATATTATTATTATTTACTAAGGCAGAATTTGGGTAAGCATTCATAAAAGAAAATAGATCTAAATATTATTATCAGCAAAATTTGAATTTAATTACATTTCCCTCCAAAATTAATAAGTCGGCCTCACAAATGAAGGGCCTAATTGGGCACCCCATTGATTAGTATAAATATTGATATGTTGGAGATCATTGAATATATCCAATGAATGGAAAATATAAAAAATTTAATCTAAATTGGCTCGTATTATGTTCTTTATGGTTCACAATTATATGTGGTTCACTTCTATGTAGTTCGCATCTACAAATGGTGGCTTAGGATTTTTTTAATTAACTATATTGTGACTCACTCTCATAGCTCACAATATATGTGGTTCACTCTCATAACTCACACTTATGTTCTCTAGCATTGTGGCATCTATATCTCTATTATTTCTCACTCATTCCGCAAGGCTTGCACGTTTCTATGGAACGAATATCAAGCTCATAGCTCACATTAATTTTTAGTAGCTCGCATAACTTTTTGAGGGACACTATACTACACAGTGGCACACTATAATTTGTGGTGCATACTACATTCTAGTGGATTTTCTAAACTATACTCTCGCTATACTTTGTGACACCATTATATTTACATCACTATGTTAACTTTGTGGTTCGATCTACATGGTTTTCTATTTATCTATGGACTGTATACTATACATAGCGACTCACAAGCCCCAAGGGTTGGCTCAACTAGCCGAGTTCTCATTGCTAAGTACCTCTCCAATCGGGAGTTCATAGGGTCAATTCTCCTCGATGCCCTTGGGGTTAGGCCCTACTAGTTTTTCTGATTCCATTTGGGATTTATATGCTCAGATTTTCCTGTGCATGTAGTGGCCACCCACTATTTGTGAACCACCATAAAAAAATATACTAAGTGATTCCTTATATCAGTTATGTGGCTCGCTTTTATTCTAGAAGATTGCATTATATTTACTAAGGATTTTATATATACACGTGGTTCGAATGATTATCAAAGAGGTTCGTATTGATATTTCTAAGGTTCACTTTTTCATCTCTAAGTTGCATTGTTATCTCTATGTATTGTAATATTGTTGAAAATGAGTCAATGAGACAGTAATCTATATGACATATGACAATGAATTAGTAATATAAGAAAATTAGTCAGTAAACTTGAATGTATGATAGTAATATATATTTCAATGACCTAGTATGACAATAACACTTGATATGATAGCGTCCATGTATGAATATGACAGTAACCCTATTGCAGTTACATAATAGTGACCTTGTTACATAACAATAACCTTGATGAAATACAGTGGTAATGACCCTGTTAATAGTGATTTTGATGTGTGTCAGTGACCTTGAGGGATATGAATATGGAAGTGACCCTTTTTGCATGGTTGTGACCCTTTTTTATGGTTATAACCTTCATATGGAAGACATGGTTGTGATCTTGATATGGATGTCCTTGATATCACAGACTTGGTAGTAAACTTTGTGACACTCTAATCTACGATAATATTACAGTGATGATAGATCCTATATGAGAGTGACAATGATGTACATTGTGATTTGGAGGCTTGTGCTTGTGTCTCTAATATACATGTTTACTAATGTGAAATATGATTTATGACTCTTGTCTCATGATAATTTTCTCATTTTATCTTAGTTTAAAATTTGATGAATGTCTAATATAATAAAAATTTGGTTGATTTTTCCCCCTTGTAGAGATTTTCCTTAGTCTTTGACCTAAATTGTGGTGTCTCTATTTTGTATGTTTTTATTCCATTCTTCCTTATTTTTTCTCTACATTGTTGAATTTATCGTTCTCTATACACAATTTCTAATGATGTTATGGGGTGAACATAATACGTAAATGATTAAATTGGTTCAAAATGAAATTTTTATGGCAAAGAAAAATATAGCCCTTAAAATTAGCATGGGATCAACACTAGGTTGAAGAAAATTCATTGAACATCGCCCTCATGAAGAAACCAAAGATGAATTTCCTGATAAAAGCAAAGTCGAAGCAATGAAGAAGGGTGTTGTGTAGGTAAATCCCCTCTGTAGATAGAGGCGATCTCTCTAGCCCTAGGGTGGGTCTAGCAAAAAGAAGACATGCTAATGTGTTGATTCCTAGTTAATGAATGAAATAAGTTGGGATAGATTGTCCTATTTGTAGTTCGATGTGATTATCGCAGCTATTGTAGCGGTATCCTAATCTTCGTCCTGACATGTCGCAGTCCTTCAACAATGGTACTCGGGTGCCTGCACAAAGATCAAAGGACGAAAGCATCATACAAGACAACAATTGCATTCATAACTAGCTAATCATTCAAGGAATATTAAACGTATTGCGTAAGATAAATCACATCAACACAAAACGGGAACCAAAACATTGGTCATGTATATATTAAGAGAAATAAAGAGATTACAACCGGAGCCTTGACATTGCAGCGTCCTTTAGTGGGTTCAATCAAAGTACGTCTCGAAGTTTTTTCGAGGAATTGGGATGTGGTGAGGACACAAGCCTAAGCTCTCTCTCGACAAGGGTCTCTCTCTCTCTGCTCTATCTCACACCAGCTATATTCCTCCAAAAATTTCAGCAATTCCTATTCAGCTATTTACATCTATGTGAGAGAGGTGCATTTATAGAAGGAGAGGAGGAGGTTGGGATCCCTCAAATGGTGGAAGGGAGGCCTTACACTTTGGGATTTTGCCCCAAAACGTGGAAATAAGAAGCCAAAGGAAGGTGCTCAATGTTATTCAGTTGAACAACCCAAGCTGAGTCAGCCACAAAGTAGTTAGCATGGAAAATTTGCCTCTATATTTAAAAAACATTCCAAAAATAGTTTGGTGTGGGTAGCTCACTAATATAGAGTGCCAATGGACATGGGGCCCAGTGTAAATTTCCTTCATCAGTGCAAGGCCATAACTGGCTACCAGTGCCAACCCAAAAGCATGTGTTTTTGATGTTCTATTACAAGAATTGTTAATAGAGAAAGTGTTATCCTCATGGCATGGGATGCAATGAAATTTTTTGCAAGGCATGACACTTAATATAAGTCACAGAAATTGTCCTCCAATGTGTAGGATGGGGATTGCAGGGATGGTGACAAAATGTTGTGTTACATATGCCCCCTAAAGCATGAGATCCGAGAGAGAGGGAGGAGTGAAATGCTTTACGAGAATGCGTTCGAACCAGACACCGCTGTCAGAAGACCTGCAAGTACAAATACAACTGATATCTCTAATACATGAACATGTGACATGGGCGCACCCATCCATAATAGAGTATATATATAAACTGAGATCTGAGGTATGGACGCAACCATCCAGCAGTAAGGATCAACAAATAGACTCAAGTATGGTCGCAGCCATCCAATCAAAAGAGTCATGCATATAGTCACGATAAACCAAAATATCCGACAACCTGGATCTTATCAGACAAAACCCAGGTTCTTACACTCCATCTCGACCCGAACAAGTACAAATTCAAGCATGTGAATTTGTGAGCTGAAGTTGAACATGCAATAAAGTCACATGATTACTAGCCAATGATGTAAGTTGTTGACAAGCTCGAGAGAAACCACCAATAATGAAAATGGATCTCAAGGTACAATAGGTAAAATCCACAAAACGTGAACAATGATCTGGCATCGAACACCCATAGAACCACTTGATCAAAGGCCAATGATGTGGACCTGTCATCGAATGCAAAGAACCTGCCATTGAGGCATGCAGACTCCAAAGTACCAGAATAGAGTCTCTAGATCAACTTCCTTGATAATGAGTTGAAGTCAAAAGGAAGTTACCCAGTCGAAGGAGGGCCATAATGTTTCCCACATCATTGACACAAGGCAAAGGAATATGATGATAGTGAATCAGGACCAAAAAAGAGAATCAGAGGGAGGTTGAAAACTACAGACGAAAACTTCTCTTGAACATATCAATGACATGACTCCGGATTTGGCAGTATTTGACATCAAGGGACCTGAGGTCATGATGACGTGGAAAAAATTAGATGAGCGGTCAAAAGAGATTATCCAAACCAATGGAAGAAAAAATGACGAAATGATATGTTCCCAACCCGACACGAATGCAGATGAGTGTCATGTTCAAGAGCGACATACTGCCGACACAACTGAATGTTGGTTCCATTTTCCCCCACCATTGCTGGTGAGTACCCTAATTATTTTTAGAAAAAAAGCTTGAAGGGGATAACATATGCTTGTCATGTAAGTTTTTCCTTCGGAAAAATCCATCCTAGTACATTTTACGAGCCCTGGGAAGGACGAACTCAATGATGTCATGGCAACAGTTTCTGATTTCATTTAAGTTTTAACAAGTTTTACAAAGGAAGAACTTGACAACTTTTCATGTTTAGAGAGTTTGAAAAGAAGTGGAAAAGAAAACTCCCATAGCTCCCTTTTCGTAGATAGTATCATAGATCAGAAAAGGTAGAAAACTGTGTATCAGAGAACCTCTTAATCACGATAGGCTAAGGTATTCATTTTTCGTAAATAATCTATCCCAGCCCAAAAAAGGGGTAAACGTATACTGGGTAGATATCCCTTCGCATCCATTTAACGAGTTCAAAATGACAGAGGCTCGAAAATATTTTCAATTTTAGAGAGTCATAAAAGAGCTAAAAGATTACTCCAACAGTGACTTTTTCGTGTTTCTACTGAGTCCAAAAAAGTATAAAATACAACCCGTTACTTCATTGTCATTTACGTTGAAAACCTGTCGCTGCACAAGAGACACACATAAAAACCATTTCTTGAAATAATCGAAAAATATGCTTTAAAACATAATTAGGGTTCCAAAGAGTATTAATAAGCCAAAAATGGTAAAAAATAAATTAATTTTCACTTTTACCTCTTGTGAGAAATTTTTTACCCTTTTTCACTACGATTTTTGTAGCGTTGACAGCGGGCAATCCGAAAGACCAATCTCGAATCCGTTAGTTCCAGGTAAGAGCTTACAACCTTCCCTGAATTTTGATTAATTTTTCATTACCTGCAACCCCAATTTGTAGATTTGTGGGGGATCAGTGTAAAAACTAGGGCGTGATGATTGGCGCAGGTATCAAGCACGGACCCGTGCCAGTCGTCCTAAAATTTGAACTAGGGCTCGCCAACTAGGACAGTCAATCTTTAGCATGTAATTTTAAACAAGGGGGCCCAACTTAATGATTCAAATGCTTTGGATTTGGCTAATGACAATCATATGCACGTTTTTGCAGGTGTGGAAAGACAAAATGGTGATTGAATGGAAAGAACGAGAGCAGAGTGAAGAATATGAAGAAGTCATGGGAAATAGCAGATGCATGGAAGCTCTCAGAGATTGCAGGCTCAAGAAATTATTTATAACACCATGTCTCAGAACTCAACTGGAGCTATTTTAGTACTTGATCAGTTTTTGGGACTTTGATCAAGAAAAATTCATTATTCACAACCAGGAACTTGAGATTGAAGTCTCAAATGTTTATTTCATAACCAGATTGTCATGGAGGGGGGCAGTACCAATCCTGAGTAGCACCCAGACCTCAATAGAGAACATGAGTATGGTGATTGATAGGGTGTGCCCAGGGGCAAGGAAAGGATTGAGAAGCGCAAAAGTGGATATCCAAACTATTCTAGATTTGGCACTAAGGGTAGTGTTGCACACCATCACACGAGCTACAGGATCGTAGGCTTCGCATGAGGCCACAAAAACACAACTACTTCTTGTTGTAGATTGCATGGCACCAACCCTCTACAACTGGGTAGAGGTGGTAACAATCAACATGAAGCGCCAATTGATGAAATGAAAGAAAACCAAACTGAAGTAGTTCAGCTATGGGTCCATATTGGTATCGTTCATATTGGAGCAGTTACCAATATTCCAGTGTCATGAGGTAATAGTTACGACACCACCAGCCCAGGAGCCAAAGATGGTCTGTTGGGCAGCTTTGATGCCAAGGTCAAGGGGCGGTCAACAGATGTCCTGGAGACCGGAGTTCTTTGAGTAGCTCCACCAACAACTGATTTTCATGGAGGACTAACCCTACTCTGGCATGGATTTCACCAATGATGCAAATCTCCCACTCCCAGAAGGAGAGGATTGGGATGAAGTACTGGGTAAGACTCATTTTTTATTTTGATGAGTATTGTGATTTTTTTGTTATGCACGTTCTGATGTTAATCCATGTATTTGTAGATATTGGCCCAGAGAGACCTGCAGGTATGTCTCCGATAGCATGGCGGATTCCTCGCAACTTTGATGTGGCCCCTCATGGTGAGGGAGGCGAGGAGGAGGAAATCATACGCAACTTGGATGGAATCTCTCGTGGGATTCAAGACTATGCACGATTCGATGATGTTCCTCGTGCATACTAGAGATACACTACAGGGGTGTCAAACCAAGTTCACCGCTTGCTAAGGCAGCTTGTATGGGCAGTGACGTGCTATCATGAGCATCATGTCGAGTAGACACCAAGGTTTCATTTCCGCATATTTTTTGAGAGACATGATGTCTCATGATGTAACCGAAACACACATATTTTTTGAACTTATGATGCACACATATGCAAACACTCGATATATATAGATATATATATATATATATATATATATATATATATATATATATATATATATATATATATCTATTTTCCTGTATGTATTTTGTCATGTGATGATGATTCTATAAAAATTAAGCAAATGTCTATCTAATACAATGTTAGCTACTGTATTAGTTAATGTGTTCATTCATCTAGGAATATGTTGATATGTAATGTAATCAAAATGTCTTTCCAATAAATTAACATGCAAATAAAACCTTAATATGTGAGGGTTTCTAATAGAATAAATCAATGCACGAACGTCAAGAGCAATGGCCTCAGTTAATAGTTCAATAACAGCAATATATTCAGCAACATTTTTTGTAGTTTGTCCTAGAAAGATACCTTGAAGGTCTATCAACTCACCAGTAGGATCATAAATCACCCAGGCTGCTAAAGACAGGTTCCAGGTACTGCGGGAAGCATTATATGTGAAATCGACATAAGGGGTAATAGAAATTTTCACAATAAGAAACGATCCAATAAGCAAGAAAATGCTCGCAAAGCACACCAAGCCAAAAAGGTTTCATTTTTACACAAGCTTGAAAACAAAGGTAAACTATGCTTGGGATTGGTTTCATTTTTACACAAGCTGGAAATGAAGACAAACTATGCTCGAAAAGCAAGCATGCCCCCAGCATGGTGACTCAATTCGAGGTACATGCCCCCCAAGCTTCATTCCATATGAAAGAGAGATGGAGTGAAGGTTCAAAATACGAGATCAAGAGAAAGATTCGAATGGGATTTTACGAGATCATATCAAATATTCGAATTGAATAGGAACATGTTTCATTGTTTTAGTGAGGTTGAAACATTAAAAGGACTATCCTCGTGAGCTAATTTATTTTTTAATGAGGTTGACATAGAATATTGTTGGCTCGAGGGGTCCTGACCCAGGTTCGGTAAGCAAGGTTTTCCAACAAACCCCTATACTACTGGCCCTTTCAGCAATGACCTGCTTTCGCAAGTCAAAGTCTCACCCGAAGTAGTATGGGTGGGTACTGGAACCAGGTTTCCGCACCCTGAGAAAGGATGGGTAAAGCAAGCAGAGCAGTGCTAGATCTTGTAATCCTTGATTACCTTATTCTACGTACAGTTAATTAAGTCTATATTCGCATCCAAGTGCACTAGATCTATAGTTATATGCTTGTTATATCATCAACACAGTAATACATAAAGAGAACATAACAGATCTAGATCCAAGAACACAGTACACAGATCTTTCGCAGCTTAAGGATAGAAAACGCACAATACAATAATTACCAGTAATTCATATAACAGTACTCACAGATTCAGTTCTCTAACAGTCTTTTGCATTCATTCATTCATCAATTCTTCCTTACAATTCCAATTCCCTTCCCAACCTGTGCACACAGCAGCAGGGTCCACACACAGCTGGACTAGGATCTCCATGCATACAGCCAGCAAGAGTCCATTCCCCAAAACCAAAACAGATAACTTAAACAATAGATCACATCAATATCTCATCATATCCTCTTCTTTACAATTCAAAATGCATATCTATTTATAAAAATCTAGCCTCGACTTTCCTATGGTCTGCAAACCATGGTATTTGGACCCCTAGTTTACCCTTTGACCCATTACAATGTGTTTGGGGCTTTGACCCACCCCAAAACTCCTCCGCTAGGCTAAATATAATCAAAAATATAAAAAATGGACCAGTTTCATAGCGTATTAGGAGACCTCGTTCCAACAGTCCCCCAACACAATCTTGTGACTCGTCCCGAGTGACTGCAATGGTGCGGCTTCAATTTTTGCGTGCAAGGTAGCTAGAGTGCAGAGGAGTGGTGGGAGCACGTCCTTACTCTCAGCCGCAGATTTTTGTGCAATGTTGACCAGTGTCAGGGAGGTAGGGCCATCTCAAGCTGTGATAACCCGTTCTAACAGCCGGTGGAGGCGCGCAATGGTAGACTGATCATATTCGGCGAGATGGAGTGCGGTATCAGCCCATGGTTTCAACCATTATCGAGTGACATGCTTTTTGTGGCAAAGCTTCTCAATCCTGTCCAAGATGGCTAGACATTGCGTGGAGACGGTGGACGGTGAGGAGGCTCTGACTTGGTCCAGAGCAGCTTCCGCCTGCTACAATTCCGTCTGGATATGCTGAAGCATGGAATGGTGTTGGATGGCCGTCCATAATTGGGTAGTTGCTTCAACCATTTGTGCACCCTGCGTCAGTTGTTCTTGAATAATCTGTGTTGCCTCTATGACCACTGCAATCCGCTAGTCCCATACTTCCTAAGGTACGTTATACTGTTGCTGCCTGGCTCGGTCACGGTGGCGAACTTTGCACAACACTCTGGTGTGCAGTCCTTGTAGCTCTGTGTGAGATAGCTGCCCTAAATCAATTTAGATGTCCCCCATAGTTGGATCAGGAGCATTTATGAGGGCAATTCGAGGGAGGGAACACACATTGCTTCGGCTGGGCACTGTTATAGAGTTGCAGAGAAGCTGTAGCATGTCCTTGTATTGCGTCATTCCTGCTGTGCGTGGCTCATGGACAATCCTTTCTATTAGGAGCCCATGGTCACCCTTGTGACTGCACTCAACATTCCTAGGCTCTCTGGTTGGGTCCATCCTAGCAACACGAAATCGGGCAACCTAGAGAATGTTACGGAGCATAAAAAACCAGTACAAAGATAGCAGGAGCATGTTTTAGGGTGAATAAATAGCTTGGTGTGTAACTATCCAGCCATTTGCACACCGTTCAGAGCTATTTAATGGTGGAGTAGCCCATTCGTGAGACTAACCATCGTTCAGGTAGATCAATCTTACCATAAATCATTGCATTGATGATCTGCCACCGATTTTGTGTACTTGTAAGATCCATTTTTTATTAAATCGGGATGTGTTGACAGTCGTCTTACGTGCTTGAGGTCGTTTCCACGGAATGTTAGACCATGGATGACGCCTTTATGTCGTTCGCATACCCCGAATGAAGATCGACGTGAGGTGTGTCTGCAAGTTGGCCATCAGTATTTTTGAGCCATGCACTTCGCCCTTGGTTGGAACATCCTTGCACCAGAGGGCTACATCACGCATCCTTGTTCCATTTATTACTTTAGGCGTTCGCAAATTCTTCAAATTACACATGGGTCCAGTTAGGTCCATAACTTGACGCATGCCTAGGTCAGCAGTACCTCGGCAAGCTTGTCTGTGCAAGGCTTGATCTCACCCTTGAGTGTGGTGTGTCAGCAAGTGTCTGCATAGGTTGACTAACCTCAGAGTCCATCTGGAAACTAGGGTCCCTATGTGTAGGATCACTCTTCTCCAATACTTCTCCTGAGCAAAGAATACCGGTCCTTGTGTAGTCCGCACAATGTTAGTGATAGTGCCCCGAGCTTGCGTTCCGTGGGAAGCTTAGGTTCAACTGTCTTCTTATTATCAACTGCATCCTCCTAGCAGGGCAGGTTCCTTTCCATGGTAGAGATGCGCCGAAAATTCCTGACGGTTAATTCATGCAGTTGAACACCATAAAAAAAATATGGGATAAGCCTGTTCAAAGCTATGAAGGTGATACTAAGGTAAAAATCGTTAAACTTCAAACGTTTAGAATCCAGTATGAGACTCTTAGAATGTATTTTGATGATAGTATTGCAAGATTTTTCCTTAGAGTAGACGAGGTTGTTAACTCTATGAAAAATTCTGGTGACAAAATAAAGGATGCTAATGTTGTTGAAAATATTTTGAAATCACTAACTCCAAAGTTTAATTATAAAGTCTTCGCCAGGATTTGAAGTACCTTACTCTTGAATAACTCCATGGTATCTTGACAACCTTTGAGATGATAAAATGGGGTACATAAATTATGAGAGAAGAAACCTTCAAAGCCACATATAAATGGAAATACAAATATAATCCTAAAGATACAAGCTATATTTCAGATGAGGAAGAAGCAAATTTCATAAGAAAGTTGCAAGTGGAAACTGGTAAATTCAAAGGTAAGCTTCCTTTTAAATTTTGTTCTTGTGGAAGAGTAGGTCACTATGCATCCAAATTTCCATGTAGATAAAATCATGATAAGAAAGAGAATGGAAATGATGTTGAAAATAAAAATTCCAAAAAGAAGTTTTCTGCCAAAAAAAAATTATTCTAATGAAGATAGTCGAAGCACATATGATGATAAAACTAATTCATATTCATATTCTAATTGTTGTTATCAAGTACTCATGGCTCTTGAAGATAAATGAATTATTGAATTAGATAGTTGTGAATAAATTGATTGAATGAAATCATTGAAATAAAATGATAGACTTGGGAATGAAACAAAGATCTAGAAACAAAATAAAGTAGTATGATTAAGGAAATAAACATGTTAAGAATAAAATTGGATGAAACCAATAGAAGAACGTAGATATTATGAAAAAAAAATTCAAGAAAAGGAAATGCATTGTGAAAAAGTATAATTTAAAGTTGTGAATATAATGGAAAGTTAGGAGAAAAACAACAAATGGGTAAAGCCATCTGAGTCACTAGAGAAGATTATCAATGAACAATGTTCTCCTCTAATCAACACAAGCATTGGATACAACCACATACTTGAAATTAAAAATGTAATGACAAGAACATCCAACATAAGGTTTCTCAAAATAAAATAAAATCAAGCCACAGAATGGTTTCATGAATACTATTTTTCTTGTAACTAATTTAGTCATAAGGTCACTAATTCCAGGTCAAGAATTTGGAATGGAAATAGAAGATGGGATAATTTCCACAAGTTTGAGCACATGATTATAAATTTCAAGCATATTTGGAGGAATAAGGAACAATAATCAGAAACATAGAGAAGATGGTCCCTATTGTAGTCCATTTTTATTAAAAGGTATACTTATAATTGTTATGAAAATGGTATGGATAACTTGTTATATATTTCAAGAACCTCCCACTCAGCTAAACAAATAAATGATCTAGCTTGTACTTGACAATTTGTGGAATTTATGCTTGAAAGTGGTGTATTATTTTTAACTGTTTATGTGTCTTAAGTTCATTTGTTCTTGTTGAAATTTAACATGTATAACAGCAACATAATGCAGCAAATAAACATTCAAACACAACAGCAAAATTAATCTAGGAGTTCACCCGAATCTTGTGGGTTACATCTTCTTTGAGCTTTGTCATCTTGACTCAGCTCTTTGGGATTATGGTAAGGTTTCTTTTACAAGTTCCATGCTTAACTCCAATGGATACTAAACTGATCCAAAGGGCTGATAATACCATATATATCCCTCTCATTGTTTTCTGAACTCTGCAAACAGCTTTAGGCTTCCTTTGACACGATTCCTTTTGTCGGTGCTCTAAGCTACTCTAAGCTTCTAAATGGCACAAAATCCTTCAGAATTATGTTTCTGTCATTGAAACCACTCCTGCTGTATCTATCACACATCAAAAACCAAATATAAACTGATAAATTTCTCAAATCGATCACTGCATCCCCAAAATAGGCTATCCTCCACGGTTTGCCCAAGGCTGCCCAAAACTTCACATCAGCTTCTCGAGCTCTATAAGTTATAAAAATGTTATGAAAACACTTTCATTGGTTCCAAATTTTCTTAAATAGTCAAGATATACTATTCATTCATTAAAACTGGCCTCCAGCTGCTCTGGTTTCGCCTCCAACACCTGTCGGCACCCCTTGGCACTAGGGTCACTGAAAAACTTATTTTCTGGGTTTTCGACCTCTAGAAATCCTCAAAACTTTCTGAAACCTCTTCCATTATATTTATAGTTATGTTTACAGTCAATCATGACTACTGGTTCGCTACATATGGTCTCTAGCTGCTCTGGCTAGGCCCTGCACTGCTGCTGGAAAAAGCCAGCACTGATGGCCCTTGGAACTTTACTGAAGCTTTTCGGCTTTCTAAAATTCTCTATAGGCTCTTCAAACCATATAATCATATTCATAGCATCTGAAATATCAAATTTTGACTATCGGATCTCTCGATAAGGCCTCTAGCTCTCCTAGCTAGGCTTCAAATTGATTTTGCCTCTTGGTGGCCCTAGTGGCCCCTCGAACTTAATTGAAGAAGAAACTTGCTTAGAAGCTCTATGATGGCTCTAAAAAATACTCCATTAAGTCTAGAAGGTTTGAGATAGTCGAAATTGACTATTTTTTCACTCAATTTGGTTCAATAATGAGGAAGTTATGGCTTCTCCAAGAAAACTACCTAATGTCCCCCAAAAACCCCACTAGTTGTGGAGTAACTGCAGTTAGGAGTGCTAAACTTGGCAAGTCCATCGAAATTTTCAGAACCACGCTCAAAATTGGTGGGCATAAAACTATGGCATTAAATTTTGGAGGTCACGTTCACATGCGCATTTAGCGTTGACGGTCTGGTAGGCGGATAACGTTTTAAAATCATAACATTTATTGTAACAAAGTGTTGGCCACATGGACCGGTTCCACCGGACCGTCAGTATAACCGTCAGATGGTTGGCATGTGGTTCTAGAGCTAAGGTCACATGGAGTTGGGGCTGGCCCTGAGGGCTAGCCCCTTAACTTTTTTTTCACTCAAAACAAATGCAAACTTCAAATAGGCTCGTCGCCCCTAGTGATTAAGAACTACCACGGAGGCGGGCCGGTCGGGCCCTATGGGCTGGCAGCTCGACCACCCTCATTCTAATCCTACTATGGCATAAAATTTTAAACTTTTTAGATGAAAAATACATGAGTGCCCGACCTGCGTGCATGTCGACCCAACTCTGCATGCAGGGTCGTCGACCCGACTGTTCGTTCAAGCCGTGACCCAGATGTGTTCAAATTGACCCAACTATTCATTCAACACTGCCCACGGTGTCGGGCCTAAACACAAAAATTTTAACCTTTTATGCCTTTGAGCTTGGGGCCATGCAGTAGCCTCTAGTCAGGCCACGTGGCACCCTACTATTGGCTTCCACAATGCCATCAAAAATGGCTTCAAACCATAATATATTTTTGATAAATTTTCTAAAGTCAAACTTGGTCAACTCATTTTTGAAGTTTACTAGGCATTTTCAAACCTCAATAAATTTTTCATATGACCTCAGTTTTGAGAACCATTCATGGAACCAGAATCACAGCGATGAGACCTTTTCGGTCATTCAAGTTGCAAACATTTCTGAGAACTTCCATTTTTGAGATTTTTTAAAACTTGGACATGATCTCCTGATCAATAATAGTGACTCCAGAAGTGTATGTGAGGTACATAACCTCATGAAGAGCAGGTGATGATTATCAGATCCACAGGATCACTAGCGCATGATCTCAAGGGGAGCTATACGTGTATATCTTGATGATGATTCCCTATGTTATTTTGATATTCATTTGGTGATGCTTATACTATTGGCATTTAATTGATTAAGAGAATGTGAACAAGAAACACACATAACATGTTTAGGGGGAGTTGTGGCTACAAAGAATCAGCAGTTTACTTTTTTTTATGCATATATTATGAAAGACAATCGTGTGTATACACAATTTTAGATCTATAAAGTCATGTATGGTTCTCTGAGATGAATAAAAAGTGGCACGGATTCAAAGGGAACTTCCCATATGGTTCCATCATTTCATTATTCGTATTTTGATTCTGGAATTGTTTTGTTGTAGTCTATCATTGATGCCCTTATGCTGCTTATAAATGTTGATTGGTTCATGATGTTGTTGAACATTATTGTTTCTAATTCAAATAGTTCTTTGGTTCATTTACTGGTTGATATGTTGGAAATAATGTAAACAGATTTGATGATGAAAAATTGGCACAGGTTTACGGGGAGTGTATTCTATGCTTCTAATGGTTCATTGTTGGAATTATGGTTTCTTGAACATGATGATGATTATGATGAGTACATATCATTGTTGATGTATGGTTGATACTGATAAAGATACATATGTTGTTTTCATTAGTTATCAATGATACATGGATTGCATGTGATGATGTCATGGATGATTCCTATATGTTGCTTGAGTTTCACTTGGTGAAGTTGTTAATGGTGTGTTAATGCACTTGATACACTTGATGAGGAGGATGTGTATGCTATGGTCATTTTTGATGTTGTTTTATGGATTGTAATGCTGGAGGTACTCGTATTTGCACATATGTTATTGATGCATGTACATTCTGCCTATGGTGACTGATATTGTTGTTTGAGTATTGTGGCTTTTCCTATAATATGGAGAGATTTTTCCAATGACATCAGGTGAAAAGAATGAGTTGCTAAAAGATATTTATTGCACTATCTTATGATTTATTATAGTTGCTTGGCGATGCTTTGAAGCATTACATATTTGGTCACATTTTGATGATACTGAATAGTTTTATACTACACTAACTTATATTACACTACTGCTTGATGATGAGGATATTCATGCTGATATCATTATGACATCTATATTGTTGCTATCAGATGATTATTTTTTTTATTTATATATGGTTTATGGTGGTTTTTAATGACTATCATGGTCTTACTACCTCATTATTGAGGTTCCTATTTTTTGTTATAAGTGGCATATATTTCTCTTGATGTAAAGGTCATGAAAAAACCTATGTTAAAAATAATTGTAAAATTCATCCATTTATGGGCTATTGGAATCAATTCATGCGTTTTACATAATCCCATTATGTTGGTACATTGATGTAAAATTTAGGTCAAATATGTAAACCCTATTATTATGGGTGATTGATGTAATCATGAATCATTAGTGATAGGAAAGGCCATATTTCGTTTATTCATAAATCCTTGTACTTTTATTGTATATGTTCAGAAGGTCTAAGCATATGCTTAGGGGGAGCATGATCTATATGAAAATTATATTTAGTAGATCAAACCTACTTCAAATAGCACTACAAGTAAATTACATCATTCATCCTGGATCACCCCTTTTCCCTTGATGTCAAAGGGTGCGAGAAGCTTGGTGTTTGGAAAGAGGAGTTTGGAGAGAAGTCTTGATGTTTTCAAGTTTGTTTGTAGGTGTTTTCAAGTGGTTTCCAAACACCAAAGTGGTTTCCATCAAGTCCAAAGGGGGATATTGTTTGGAATTATGGCTAATTTATTGTCCTTGATGGCAACCTTCTTAAGAAAGAGGTACTTGATATCAACATTGAAGATTGTGGAACTAATGTAGATTGGTACATATGCTATAGATGTTATGAACATAGAAATGACAATTCAGTGATAGATTGATGATAAAAATGAAGTTTGAAAATGTATATGCGGCTCCTATGAAGAATGGTTGTGTACAGATGCAGGTCTTGTAAGTTTTCCTTAACGGGAACGTACTTAATAAAGAGGTACTTGATGTCAACATTGATGACTTTGGAACTAATTTAGATTAGTACAAATGCTATGAACAAAGAAATGATATTTCAATGACAGATGGATGATAAAAGTGAATTTTGAGAAAGTATATGTGGATCCAAGGAATACGGTCGAGTACATATGCAGTTTTTGTAAGTGAAAGTAGCATACATAATCTGAACCATGGTTATCTAGAAACTAGGGGTCATTACCATGGTATTGGCCCATAGAAATTGGAGAGAAAATATTTATTTGATCATGTCAAAGAATATTAATGACATTACCAAGGGATTTACCTAAGGTATTGGCTAAGCATAAAACTATATAAGGAGATGGAGATCAAGGTGCTATGTGCTCAAGTGAATGGATTATTAATGTGCGATCTGATTTGGAATAGGGATGCACCAAGAAGCAAGGAGATGACTCAAATCTAAAATATATGAATATATGTTGAAATATGATTGATTTATTTATTTTTTGTAAATTTCTAAGTAGCTAACAATGATGTATTTATGATTATAGTGATGTTTTGATCTGAATGAGTCATTTATAAGTATGTAGTTTTGACAATCAAATGTTATGGCATGTAAGTTGTGGTTGCAGCAAAGGTATGTTTCAGTGATATAATATTTGTACATTGGTTTTCTTCTGAATGGTCGCGTACATATGTGGATCTATCTATGTAGAGTCATGTATATATTCTATAATATTCCAAAAATTTATCCTACATCTAAATGGAATATTATAGTTTGTTTTATCACTAGTGTTGTACCTTAAGAGACAATCCCTTAGCTATGATAAGGAATCAGTGCTTAAGACTTTTATATGATTATGTCACAAATATATATGTCTCTGTTTTATTAACCCTCAAGTATTTGTGATCAAACCCTTAAATGTCAATTATAATGAATGCTTCACAATGCTACCATTTTTTGATGTATACAAAGCCATTAGAAGAAGCCAGAAATGCCAATTTTTTGTAGAAAAGAAAAGGTTAGCTCCTTTACCTCTCCTTCCTGTGTTTATTGAAGAACCCTTCAGAAAATGGGGATTGGATTTCATTGGTGAGATTGATCCACCATCAAGTGGGTAGTTTAAATGGATTCTAACTGCTACTGATTATTTTACAAAATGGGTAGAGGCAATTCCTACTAGAAAAGCAAATGATTTGGTTGTGCTGAAGTTTTTAGAAAAGAATATTTTCAGCAGATTTGGATGTCCAGTAAATATTGTAACAGAAAATGCTCAAGTTTTCAACTCAGTCAGGTTCATAAATTTTTGTCAGACTTATAATTTAATATTATCCCACTCTACAGCATATCATCCTCAAGGAAATGGATTAACAAAATCATCTAATAAAACATTGGTGAAAATATTGAAGAAAACAATCAATGAGAACCAGAAGGATTGGGATTCAAAGCTGATTTTTTCTTTATGGGAAGTGAGGATGACTACTAAAAGATCCACTAGTAAGTCTCCTTATGAATTGGTATATGGTGTTCAGGCTTTTTTTCCCACTCAGCTAGCAAGACTAGTAATTTCTTTTCTTCAAGACTCTTAAGAGGAACCTAATGCCTTGATCAGAAGACTAAATAAGGTGATAGAATTGAGTGAAAGCAAAAATAAAGTCCGAGACAATTTGATCACTTATCAAGAGAAAATGAAGTCTATTTTTGACAGAAAGGCAAGAGAAATCATGTTTCAGGCTGGAGAGCTGGTCTTAAGATGGGATACCAGGAGGGAAGAGAAAGGGAAACATGGTAAATTTGATCCTTTATGGTATGGTCCTTACAAAATCTCTGAAGCCAGATCAAATAATACTTTCATACTAGAAGATCTTAATGGAGAAGCAGTAGAACTTCCTGTAAATGGGCAGTATCTGAAACATTATTTCCAGCACTAAAGGTAGTTAGTTCATTGTTGTACATATTCAGTTTCCTCTCACTGTATATTTCTCATCAAGCAATTTTTGACTCCATGCCTAAAGTGAAGGCACTGATCTAGAAGTTCTTAGTGTTTTGTGGCAACAAACACTATCCCCAGGTGGAGCCATATGTTGTGGATCATATGCATATCCTTTTATTTTTCAAATATTTGAAAATAAAAAAATAAAAAAATATTGGAAAATATGCTAAAGTATCAAAGTCTTATACTTTAGCATAAAAAATATGTATGTTCACCAATATCTGAGTTAAAGTTTAAACATTTAAACTTTATATTAGTGGGTTATGTATTTGATGATTAAACATTGATTAGTTTGTTGGGCAGAAAGCACTGATAATTAAAGTTCCTATCAAAAGGCCCAACCCGCAGGCACAACTAGCACACCGGATATTGAGACGAGTACCTCTGCAATTGACCGGGTTGACTGCAGGGACAACAGAGATGAACAGCGAATATTGAGTGCAGGGGCACTAGCAAAAAATTTCCTCCGTAACTCGAGAGCCCCCGCAATGATGTAAGACATTGAGTTGGTCACAGCTGTCTTCCACGTCGGGTAGAATCAACAGCTCACTGGCACGTCTTATCAGCATTTAGTTTAAAATTCGTGCCACCTATTTAAGGAATATTTTCACTTGTTTTCAAATTATTTGTAATTTGTTACGCTGCACCTATTTTATTTTTATGTTACCTGCACAAATTTGACCACCCTGTTAATTATTCCCGCGGAATTTTTCAGCCATGGCTAAACGGTCGTCCCTATCAAGTTTAGCTAGCCATATCCCTCTCATGGATACTGAGAGGGATATTCAAGATACCATGTGTTCTATAATTCACCTCCCTTACTATCAACAAGTTATATTGAATGATAATGCTTCCCCTGTGTATTCTCCCATGGTCAAGTATGGAATTTTTTCTGCATGCATTCCAAAGACCCATCTTTCCCCTGAATTTATCTATTGGTTGGTGTCTGTCATGTGTCCATGGAAGTGGTTTGTCATGAATTCCCAAGGAGAGAACGTTCTACAGGTGTCCACCCAGTTAATCCGCCAAGCCCTTTGTTATCTTGAGTCAGAGTCATCCATCCAATTTTCTGATGATTCACTGGTACAATATTATGATAATCTTGCAGGTGAAGAATTTAATCAGTTCATGTTTTATTTGAAACCTGACATGAAGCAGTTTCAGGAAGATTGCAAAGAATTGTTATGGGGGTTTTTCACACTGAGACTCGTCCAGTATTAAGTAATATTGCAAAAATTCTGGGTAAAGATGATGATAATACAGTGGATAAATCAGTCCTATCGATGTTTACCATGATGATGAAGCCAAGAATGGTGCTGGATATTCCATAATATTGGTAGGAAGCAGTCAATTCATAGCTGATGAGCCTTTCATTAACAGATTCTTTCAAATTTCCTTCATTGATTGTATATTTGTTCTTATATCAGAATGTGGAAGAATTCGTGCATTTAGGTCTAAATATTATGGATGCAAACAAAAGAAGACAATCAGTGATACTCTGGATAAATGTAGTTAGAAGGGAGAAAAATGAGGCTGGGTTTTTTTATTTTTCTATCTATTACATGCCAATTGCATATAAAATATTGAATGGAAGTCCTCCTCCCTGTTTCTTACCTAAAGCTCAGGAGTTTCTGCATTTAGGAAACAATTGAAAATATGGATATTGGTTTGTTTTTTAGGAATATTCTGAAATAAGGCTATATGGAGCAAGTGTTGAGCCTTATAGACTCCCAACGTTTGTACCAATGAGGCTTTTTTCTTTAGAGTTCATTAGACAGAGCCTAAATGTTGATCAGGTTCATTTCGTGCCTATGAAGAAAGAACATATGTATAAATTACCTATGATTGTAGGCCCTTTCATAGTCAATATGAGGCAGGAATTTGATGAAGTAACAAGAATGTTAGATGAGATGCATATGCTACTAGGAGAAAGTTGGGCTTATGACCCTTATAGTGTGATTTCAAATAGAAGAATTGAGAATGGGTACTCTGCTTTCATTCATGAAAGTAGGCCAGAACAGGAGAAGATAGAAAGTAAAGGTGTGATGAGTTCAGGAGGTGCAAACATTCAAACTCCCATCATAGCATAGAAAACAACTAAAAGAACCAAAGAAGTAGTTATTGATCTAGATGATGAGGAGCAAGGAGCCGAGAAGAGAACAAAACTTACTGAAGAACCTACATCTAATTCACCTGGTTTTTATTTACATTTGGGAGAAGAGAAAAATGCTCCTGCTTCACCCAGGAGTCAGGAAGCTTCTCATGCACAAGTGCCCTTGATCAAACAGTTGTTTTCACAAATTGAGGAAAGAAATAAGAGGATGAAGGCCAACATGGAGGCCCAAGCTGAACATCAAGTTGTTGCTGATCAAACAAGATTGTTAACTATAATGGATCTTGAGAAAGATCAATTTAGAATTTCCCTGTCACATCCTACAGATATGTCAATTGGTTCTTCCAACAGTTTCAACACTGTAAATGTGACTATGGATGTGAAGAAAATCCCACTGATGGATAAAATTAATTTGCATATGAAAACAGGTCAGTTGATTGTAAATGACCTCACAAAGACTAATGCAATGGCAATAAAGGTAGAGAATATGTTGGGTAAAGTAATTAAATAGTTGAAGTTAGAGAAGGCTAACTCAATAGCCTTAACAGTTCAAAATGAGGAATTGAAGAAAACTTTTATAAAGATTGGAGTAGACCCCAGTGACAAGACTACCGTGCCAAAATTCATGCAAAGTGTTGAGGTAGAAATATCCACATTAAGGAAAAAGTTAAAATTACCTACTAGAGAACATTCAATGGCTGCAGAAGTTGCAGAGGTAGAGAAGGAAAAGGAAAATTTGTTGCAGCAACTCATGCAGAAGGATGAAGAAATCTCCAAAATAAAGCATACTGCAATTTCATTGCAAAATCATATTGATAACCATAATTGTACTTTTGTTTTTCCTACAGGTGATGAAGATCCTCAAGCACAAATTGTTCAATTAAATACTAAGTTGCAGATGGCTGAGAGAGATCGAAAGAAGGCTCAGACAGATCTGGAGACTGCAACGAAGTTGATGAAAGTCATAGAAAATGAAGCTAACAAATAAAAAATGGATTTCCGAAATGCTGAAGCTGAGATTAAAATTCTCAAAGAAATACTGAAAGGAAATCTCTCACTGATACAAGCCAAAGATATCATTTGGACTGATATTATTTTAGAAATGAAATCTAATTGGTGCTTCCTGATGATAATTGCAAAAGAGAAAAGCCTTATTTTAGAATGTGAAGAACCAATCATGTCTGATAAGAAAAAAGGAATTAATAGAGCCATTTGGGATAGAAGATTCATTGATTTTATTAATTCTAAATCAGATTAGGAATTAGAGGAGAATGACATGCAGGACAGAATGTTGTATGCAATAGAAATTAATAAAATGATTGTCAGAAATGATCTCAGAAAGGCCATAGAAAAGAAGCTAATGGAAATCAAGGAAGCAGTAAGTCAATTTGATAAGTCATTTGATAAAATGACAAGAGTAGGCTTGCCATCATGTTGGGGAGCTGAAGGAAATATTTTGCCATGGAATTATTATGATAACTTACTAGTATTGGAAAAAATCAAAGTTGATAATAGGCATGAAAATACCCAGGTGCTTAAAGGAGAAACAATGGTCAACTTCTTGCAGAGACATTTTCAACTCTTGTGGATGGTAAAGACACTTTTCACAGAAAGGCCATCCTATGACCAAATTATTGCATTCAAATTGGAATATCACAATATGACACATTCATCCAAGATGAAGGTATAAATATGGAAAAAGTGCAAAGCTTGGACAATAGACCTGCCAAAAGGATCAGAATCAAAGAAAGACAAATCAATTGACCCAGGAAAAGAAGCCACATCATCAGTGATTCCTATAGATTAGGTTATTTGTTTTATTTTCTGAAGACAGTGTAATTGTAATAAGATATTTTCAAGGCATGTAATGAACAACCTTCAAATTCATAAGTAGTTTTGGTAGTTAGGATTGGTTACAGTAGTTCCAAACTGCTTTTTACTGTATTTAATGTAATTTTCAAGAGAAGGAAAGGTTCGAAGTTTTGGACCTTCAGAAAATTATTTTTGTACTCAGAGATTCAAAGATTAATGAATGAGTAAGCAAGTTTATAGCATTTTTTTTATGTTGAAATGTATTCAAGTTTACATTATGTGTTTTCTATCTATGAATAAAACAAAGTTAAGAGCAGCAGGTCTCTTTTTACTTTTGTATGTAAGAGTTAAAAACCTTAATTGGCGCTCCTTTGTTTTAACTATTTCTTTCATATATTTCTTCTGGGGTTTGAAATGATATTTTCTGTATAAAACAACATATCAGTTTGGAATTCTTCTTTTATTTTCTTCTAGCCACTTCATTCAACATCAACAAATGGTAGCATTGTGAAGCATTCATTATAATTGACAATTAAGGGTTTGATAATAAATACTTGAGGGTTAATAAAACAGAGACATATATATTCATGACATAATCATATAAATGTCTTAAGCACTGATTGCTTATCACGGCTAGGGGATTGTCTCTTAAGGTACAACATTAATTGGCGACGTTGCCGGGGACTAAAGATTCGAAGTTTTCCCTGGGTTTTATTCATATTTCCTATGGTTGTTTAGAGAGGAGGAAATACTAAGCTTTACTTTATTTTAAATAATTCTAGCTCCGAAGAGGCCTCACGCAAGGTCAGATACCTCTCAGCAAAAAGTCCCTATTCTGTCAGATCCATAAAAGTTAGTTTCAACGAAGGGACAAAGAGAAAAAATATTTTCTACACCTGATGCCACACTGCTTGCACTAGGCAGCAGTTCTCATATCTTACCATCCAAGGATATTTCCCGGAAACTCATTTTCTCGGAAGAAAAATACTTACCCTCACCCATTCATTTCCAAGAACCAACATTAGAAGAACTATCTTTTGAGTCTGTATCATTTCCATTCACAGAATCTCAACCTAATTCAGTTTCCAGTTTTTTTTCTATTTTTCATCTACCCCTTCGCATATCAGTTGTTCCACCCCTTTTATCCCCACCTACAACTGGTATTCATTTTACCCTTGCTCAATGAGCAGTCAATCGGGGCATAAACATCGCAACCCCTGCTTTCTTGATGAATAGATATGCACCATTAAATATACCCCATCCAATGAATTAAATGCCTCAGGAGTACCTTATGTTGCTTCCTAGATTTATTGGTGAAGATGAAATAACTGCATAACAACACTTGCCTTTGTTTTGCACTTTTGCTGAAAAATTTAATGTAGAGAATCTTGATGTTGTAATGAGACTTTTTGTGCAGTCTCTAAGTGGAGAGGAAAGAAAATGGTTCTAAGGATTACCAAATGGTTCAATCAATGATTGGGATGAATTAGAAAGAAAATTCATCCAGATATGGGTGAAAAAAGAGACCATGGTTATTCTTTAATAGAGTTTAATGCTATAAAGAAAAAATCAAATGAATTCATGAGTGATTTTATCAAAAGATTTAATAGGTTGTACAATAGTTTGCCTGTGGAAATGAAACCTCCTCCTATTGGAGCAAGGGTTGTTTTTGCTAGGGAATTTGTATTAGATTTCATTTTTACCTTGAGAGAAAGAAGAGCCTCCACTCTTGAACAGATTCAAACCGATGCCTTAGAGATTAAGGCAAACATGACTGCTGCTAGAAAGGTTCAAGACAAAGGAAAGGATAAAGAAGAAGACTCATCACGAGATCAAAGGATAGATGACATGACTAAGGTCATTAAAAATTTGTCAAAAAGATTAGTAAAGATGGAATTAGATAACAAGAAACCTGCAAAAAAAAACAGAGGGGTTTTCAATCCCCAAATCAAAAAACAACCCCTATAGATTCTACATAGAGAAAGAAAAGATCAAGACCAAGTCCAAGCACCTTTATATATCAAGGCAGCACCATCACATTCTATTGATAATGATCAAAAAGAAGATGAAGATCAAATTTCTACTGTGTATACAGAAGATGGTGAGACAGGAGAAGAAAGTGAGAAAGAATATGTAGAGGAATGTAAAGAAGTTGATGTCTCATTTGATCGGGAAGAAATGGATGATTATTGAAAACAATTTACTGATTTTATGCAAGCAGAGTTGCATAAAAAATATGATTTGAGGTAAAAAAAAAGGTTGATAACTCAGGATGATGAAGAAGAGGAATCAGAATCAATACCTACTCCAATGGCGACTCCACTACAAAAGAATTCAATTAAAAAATCAGATAAGGGGAAGCAGCCTATGAATCAAGAAAAATAAAAAGAGAAGCAGCAAGCTAAGGCTTCCCAAATAAAGCCTAATGATCCTAATATGTTGGAGAAAATTGTTTCTGTTCTTGATCAACATGCAAATTCAAACAAAAACCAAGAAGAACCTGAAAAGTTGAAAAAACAAAATCAAACTTTCAGTTTGTCGAAAGAGTTAGAAAAGGTAAAGATTTAAGTACCACTTCTTGAATTGGCTAAAACACCTGGTTATAAGAAAGAGATTGCAGAATTTATTAATTTATCTCAGTCTGATGAGGTGGGTGATATAGTGAATCTGCAAGAAGAAAAACTAGTGGTTACTTTTGGACCTCATGTTGAAGAGGTAGATTATTCTATTCCACCGTTTTATATATCAGTTTTGTTGCATGATTTCATTTTACATAATTGTATGCTAGATTTTGGTGCATCTCATAATCTAATGCCACTATCTGTAATGAAAGAGCTAAATTTACAAATTACCAAGCCATATAGAGACCTCTATTCCTTTGATTCAAAAAGGGTGAAGTGTGTAGGTCTTATCAAAGATATGGTTGTTTCCTTGGCTCAAATTCTAGCTAAGAGTATTATGATGGATGTGGTAGTAGTAGATATTCCAGCAGGATTTGGTATGTTGTTGTCTAGATCTTGGGGGAAAAGCTTGGAGGAGTTTTGAAATTGGATTTCACATATGCTATTATTCATGTTTTTAATGGGGAGTAATGGAGGTTATACAGAGAAACTAGATTTTTGAAAACTACTACCAAGAAAGATGCAGGTAATTCGCCCATTTATGGTCAAGAGAAGGGGGATCTCTCTTGTTTCATGCTGCATGAAGATGCAAAATTTGCTGAAGATTCACAAGAGTAGCTCTCTTTAGCCAATGTACATAAAGAGCTGTGTTCAAATAAATTTTTGAAGTGTTATTTTGATGGTGCATTCTCTAAGGAGGGCACTGGAGCTAGATTCATATTTATATCTCCTGAAGGTAACTTTTTACCTTTCTCCTTATGTTACACTGAAATTCGTCACCATGAAGTTTTAGTACTCCCTTAGAAGTCTACAACATCAAAGTTCCTAAAATCAAGCCTTGAAATTGAGATAAAAGCTCATAAAAGTCTTAAAAACACTTGTACCACACTTTCTCTTAACATTGCCTGTGGTGCCGCACCTTTTTGCTTTGAATAATGCGGAGCTAAACACACTTTTTCTTCATTAAGGGTGCGGACCCCTGTAAAAGGTAAAATGAAGGTGGAAAGTAACATTTAGAAGCCCAACAGTCAAATCTGGAAGCTTCTAGAAGCAATTATCCGGTCAAAGGTTCGCTCCTATCATGTATGTTCATTCCTCCATTATGGGAACCTACCCCTTGATTTATGGAGCCCAATCCCTTTAAAAGAGCATTCTATCCCTTCTTATGTGGAACCATAACCTCCTCTCTTTTCCTATAAATTGAAGCCATAGTGCAGCTTCAAAGGTTAGAGTTAGTGAGTTATACTTTGAGAATTTTTGAGGGGAAATGCTGTAGAGACTCATACTCTCTTAATTGATCATTATATGGGAATAATTACACACCCATGTGCATTTTAGCTGAGAGAGTGAAAATCTTGTCAGAGTAAAGGAAACGCCTATTCTAGACCCCAAGAAGGCCTGTACGACATCAAGGCAGACACGATTGTAAGGCTCTTTCTTCATCAAAGATAATATGAATGAATACCATTTTCTCAATGAGTTCTTTAGTTAAGTAGCTTGTTTATCATGTTTTATCAATGAGTTATTTAATTAATTAGCTTATTTCTTGAATTCCTTGATCATCTTGATAGATATATGATTCATGAATTAGTTTATACTATGCAGGTGCTATTAATTTCTCCATGTTTGTGATTTTAGATCTTTGAAGACGACTCTTTCAAGCAACTGGAAAGAAGATTATTACAAATAATGCTGGACTACAGGTAGATCCTCAAAACTCCTATTGTAACTAATTAATGAATCGAATATTGTCTAGAGAAAATAGTTTTTATTTGTTTGTTTGTTGCTAACTGTCCGTAGGACACTTGGGAGGTATGTCTTGTCCGCAAGAATGATTTATCCATCCAACAAAATGGCGACTCCACTGGGGAATGGATCTTGAACATTGATTTCTTTTATTTTTTACTTGTGAATTATTTTTTCTGATTTTGATTGATTTATACTGGCTTGGGTGATTTATCCCTATAGGATCCCTAAGAAATGTTTTAGAGTTTTTTATTTTTTCTTTTAGTTTTCCGGTATCCACACTTTTCTTTTAGAAACAGTGCGGGCATCTCCGCTATTTTCTTGTATAAACAATGTGGGACCGCACTTGTTTACACTGAAACCTGCGGACCATGTGAAATTTTTTTGAAAATCTTAAAATCTTATTTTCTGGATTAGTTTGTTAGATTCTCAGTGTATACCCAGACTTGTATCTTTTGTTAGAAAGCTTTGATTAAGAGTTTGCTTCAGCATTTTTAAGTTTTGAATGATTTTCTGAAAGATCTGCATGTTATAGTGATTTTTGCTTTGTCTTTATCCTGCTCAAAGATTAGAAACCTTGGTATACCTTTAGATCACTGGTATTTCCTTACTTTCTTACTGAATTTGACATTATAGCAGAAATTGTTTTATGAGATTTAGATCTCATTTTCTCATTTGCAAATCTTTAAAAAACTTTTGTTGATAACTTTGGAATTTCACTTAAAAAACCAAAATTGGGTGTTTTTTGAGTTCTTGTTGATCCAAGCAAATAATTTCTTAGTTAGATAACAAGCTAAGCAAGACATCCTCAAAATATTTAAAGTTTGAATTCAGATTTAGTCTTTAGAATTTTTAGATCTCAAAATTAGTATTTTAGTTTTGAGTGTTATTTCTAGAAATTATAGTGTTCTTTTGAAGAAAAATTTTGTTTGTAGTTTCGATCTTGAATGATAAAGGGATTTCTTATTGAGCAATTGATCATTTTGAGTTCTCATGAAATTAGTTTTCTTTTCATTTATTCTTGTTTGAAGGAAAGAATTGTTTTAAAAGATTTCATTTCTCAACTCTTCCTTTAGATAGAATTCATTGAAAGGAAAAGAATTGTTTCTCATAATAGATGCATTTTTAGTGTGTTTTGAGTTGGGTCACTACATATCATCAGTTTCACTTTCACACCTATTTTCCTAAGACACAACCTATTAAAATCAATCTAATATTTTTTTATATTTCTAGGGCTCTTTTCACCAATATAGCTTAGGCTAGTGTCTTGGAGTAGGGAGTAATTAACTCTCCAAGACAATTAAAACAAACAAGTAGTTGATCTTGCGGTAGGAAAAATCAAATAGTCTCTTGTATGATCTGGGAAGCTCCTCTTAAAGGAGTCAAGCACGAGGTCATATCTGAACTAGTGGGATAATCAATTCTATCTCATTGGGAACGATAGCAGATGTGCGCGTATTAACAATGGTAAACCTCGGATAGACCATTGTCGAGGAGCCCGGGTCACTTGTTGGTATACCTTGGATTATGTCAAGGAGTCTTCAAGGGGATTGAGCTTTGTTACTCTGCCCTTACGTGTATGTCGGATCGTAGACTGTTCCCCCAAGTATATTAGCTCCTGTTGGTAACCATAGTGGCCATAATATTTACGGTTTTTTCGTAAGGTGACGGTGGAGGAAAGATCCCACTGTACCTGGAGTAGATGTCGACTAGACTCACTTGGACTCTCTGGAGGGTTATCTTCACTCGAGATGGTTTAAATGGAGAAACTTGCACCAGTCTATTTCATTAAGCATGTTGTCAGGGTAACTGTTCCAACCACCCTTTGTACATTAAAATACTACGATGTTGGATTTCATCACCAACTAGGGTTTTTAGTGTGGGAAGTTATTGTTTGTGTGTGGTTTTATCTCCTATTTTCTTAGGCGTATGTTTCATTTGTTTATTTCCTTAGTGACTCTAGGAGCTTTCATTGAAATTTTCTTTGATTGCATGTGATTAATAATTTTTAATCGTGGCTGAATTACCAAGACAATCACGTCGACTCCAGGGGAAACCCCCTGAGTATACACCAAGCCAACTTGAAGCGCTGCGAGCTCTAGTACCACATAGTGTCAGTAGAATTAGATCAAAAAAACTAGGAGAATCATCTATAGTTATTCATCCTGATCATCAATCACAAACATCATAATATATCCAAGAGCCAATTTCAATTTCCGAAGTTACTGGTAGTATTTCTCCTTCCAGTGAATTAGCTAAAGAACTTGAAATTTTTTAGCCTAACATTGAACCTGCTGTATTGGAACCATCTTCAGGATTTGTTACTCTGACTTCTAGTGATCCTGATTCACCTAGGGTAAGACATCGCATTACCAAAAATCTTCCTTCTAACCTCATATGTATTGAAGAACTTGTTGGTCCAGACGAAGACGTAAATCTTCTCGAAACCCAAGAAAATTTGAATCTTAGGGAGCGTGAATCAATATTCTACAGTCCTTTTAGAAATGATGCTTGGTATTTATCATTGACAGATTTTTTACAAAACCCGGGTCTTACTTATTCACCACCCCGAATTTCGTTTCATCCTACACCGAGAGGTTATCATCCTTCATCAGCTATGTCGAGTGAGTCATCTATGTTTTCCCAATCTCCGGAAACATTTTTATACGGTGGTCCGTTTGTTCCTTCGAGATACTAGTCACTCTCTGGTACCTTTTCGGGAGCAACTCCTCAACCAATTGAACAAGTGTTATCATCTGGTACAAACGGAACTAAACCTGAAACGTTGAATGCAGAGAAAATTTATATGATGTCTCGCAATATTCCAAATCCTCAACCTCAAGGCATTCAGTTACCGCCTGGGGGGCGACCTCAAGGTAATTTTTACTGGGACAAACTGTAGGACAATATTATTTACCTGGAGAACAACCTCAAGGACTGTACATACCTCAAGGTTATCAACCTTAGGGACAGTACATACCCCAAGGTCAACCCTAGACTCAATATATTCCTCAGGGTCCATATCCACCCCAAATTTAGTACATGCCTCAAGGTTATCAACCTCAAGTTCAGTACCCAACTCAAAGTTTCCAACCTCCTTCCATTCAACCATTATTACAAGGAGTTGGAAATTTTCCAATTAATTATCAACCATACATTCAACCAGGTTATGGTCCTTCATATGCACAACCTTCTATGGGTCAATACCCTGGAATGAATATGGTGTGGGATCCATCTCAAATTCAACATACTATGCAACCCAATGTGCAGGTACCTAATCAACCTAGACAGTCCACAGGCTCTGGTCCAACCTAGCAACCTGTCCAGCCTACCGTTCAAGTCCCTACACCTGGTTCTGTTTACCAGCCTGGGCCTAGTACACCTCAGACTCCGCCTCAAACTTCTGATGCTGTTGCAACTTCTGTTCAACCTACCACACCTGTTTTTAGAGTATCTGCAGCTCCGGTTTCTTCTATCCCTATCTCAGTGAAAATTCCTCAAGTATCTGTACCACATTCAGGACCTACAATTTAGACTACGGTCCAGATACCTGCAGGACAAGCTAGTACTAGTACGGTTGTTGCTAGTCAACCACAATTTACTTATCAACCATACCAGGGACAATATCAATTTGGACAAGCTACACAAAATCTAGTATATCAGTATCAACCGTACCCTAGGTATACTTATCAATTACCTCAACAACCCCAGTATGGTCCGGTTAATCCTAGTTACTCAAGAGGTTTCACAATTCCAAATGCGCATCCAATTCTAGGGTATCCTGGATATCCTCCTCCTGGAACTGGTTTGATCACACAAGGTTATCAAGAACCTAGCCATCGGTTACCATTTATAGCAACTTTAGATTTATGGGATCTATTGCGCCTTACGAACGATCCTATATTTTATCTTCCATATTGGCCACCGATGCCTAACAAGTTGCCCAGTGATATTCCAAAGTTTGAGGGTAAGTCAGGAGAGGACCCATCTAATCACGTTATGACTTATCACCTTTGGTGTGCATCCAATTCACTAATAAATGATTCAATTCGATTGTGTATTTTAAAGAGAACTCTCATTGGTCTAGCTGCCAAATGGTACATTGAGTTACCATGCGGCTCTTTTAATAATTTTAATGCACTAGCTACTACTTTCTTAACCCATTTTTAGTTTCTTGTTAGATATGACAACAACACAGAATTGCTAACTTCATTAAAATAGTCTACGTCTACATACATATCTGATCACATTCATGAATGGAGACGTAGAAGGCGTTTAGTGAAGGTCTTTATTTTGGATCAAATTTTGGCTGAATGGTTTATTAAATCATTATTGCCTAAAATTACTGAAGATGTGGCCAAAGGGGGCGCTGTTACAGAAGAGCAAGTCATTGCTCAGGATTAGTACCTTGACCTTGTATATACCCAGTCAGGTACTCTATATGATAAAATCCCCGATTTACCAAGACCTGGTCAATTAACTACAACTCCTTCTAGCTCTCATGCCGCTGATGGTGTAATTGGTTCTGTTAGCACTAGTAAAATTAAGAATAAATATTCCAAAACGACTTCTCCTATTATCACTTTACCCGATTCACCAAAAGGAGATTATTCTATTGAAGCTTCCGCCGATATTCATGTTGTAGAATCATCTAAAACCAAACCTAAAACTGGTGGTAAGAAGAAAGGTAAGAATAAAAAGAAAAAATCTTTAAAAGATAAAAATGATACAACTGAACCAACTGACGAAAAACACAAACCTCGATATCCTTGTCTAATATGTGACGAGTATCATTTTACAAAAGAGTGCCCGCATAGAGCCGAGGTATCAAATTTCGTTAAGGGTTCGCCCATACCTGTTGTCTTGAAGGATCCCTTTCCTGCTCAAGATAGTAACATGGTTGGATCTTCCGCAAATGCGCTAGAGAATATCTTCATGGTTGCGACGCGATCACAAGATTATGGTAGTAAAAATCCTGGTAAAGAAGTAGAAACATCTAATTCAGCATCAAATACATCTCCCTCAGTTTCTGATCCATTACAGATCGAGAAACAAAATCCTGACTTAGTAATCAAAACACTTGCTAAAGGTGTACTTCATAAATCATCTTTCAATCCACATGCAAGAGCTGCTCAAAATTACAATATTGTTGAAGACTTGGCAATTTCCCCTTCAGCAATGTTGGCTTTGGAATTGCTGCAATCATGCCCAGCCCAAAGAGAATTACTATTGTCAGCCTTAGGAGCCATAGACCTCCAGGATTCGAACCTCATGATCTTCGATTTAGAGAATTTTACACCCCGCCTACCCCATCAAATGGCTTTTCAAATTCCGGTAATAGTAAAAAACAAATGTATCTTTTGTATTGTTGTTGATGAAGGGGATTCTACATGTATTATGTCGTTACAATGTTGGAAATCACTTGGTTCTCCGAAAATTAACCAATCGCCGACTATTCTCAAAGCTTTTGATGGAAGAGGTTTTCAACCGTATGGTATTTTACAAGATCTACCAATAGAGGTCGAAGGAAAAATGGTTAATCTAGATGTGGAAGTGGTTGATGCCCCTCTGGATTACAACCTTCTCCTGGGTCACAGTTGGTCTTACGCCATGACAGCTGTTGTATCATCTATATTTCATCTTATCATGTTTCCTCATAAAGGAAATATTTTTAAAATAGATCAGCTCTCATATTATTCATCTGACCCAGCCTCTACTGATAGCATGCAGCATATCAAAAAATTGACTATCCCTTATAAGGATGTCGGAGTAGTTTTGCTTAAAGATTTGGCTTTACTAGGAACTTTTTCCCTGCCTGCTCCCAACGTACAGCCTCCTATTACTAATATCAATATGATTACATCAAGTACTATTTCCTTTGATGATCCTTGGATAGTACCTTTAGAATCAGAATTGGATTCTTTCGATGGCATGATGCCTTTGAGTCCTTTTGAGTTAGCATATCAGACTGTACAGTCATTTTCTGATACTTCTTCAACTGAATCTGATCCAGTGAATGTGATCAATGAGGAGTCATTTTCAATCTCGAGCTCCGCTTCGACATCAATTCCGGATCTTGGTCAACAATTATTCAATACTGATGAACATATTCGTGAATTCTTATCAATCGTTGAGTTACCATGGGAAGATCTTCATCATAGTTCTTCGTTTTTACCTGATCTTGATCATTTTGAGAATGATTTTTCCTCCATTTTTACTACTGAGTACGTCAAAGAACCTCATAATCCTCTCTCACATTTCGATTCTGAATTGAATTTAGAAAATATTTCTACAATGGTTCCCCTTGACATTTCAGTAAAACCCGGAATTGTTGAAAACATTCATATAGGTGCTTCTTGTACGACTGATGAAATCCAAGCATATAAAGCCCTATTTCAGGAATTTTGTGACATTTTCGCCTAGTCATATGAAGAAATGCCAGGAATCGATCCATCAATTTTTGTTCACGAAATCAAGACATACCCGGATGCTAAACCTGTTAGACAAAGATTACGTCAGATACATCCGAGAAAAGCTTCCGCTATTAAAGTCGAAGTTGAAAAATTACTTCGTGCAGGTTTTATTTATCCAATTCCGTTAATGGACTAGGTATCTAATATTGTTACGGTCAATAAAAAACAAGGAACAATATGAGCGTGTATCGATTATAGGGATATAAATTGAGCTTGTCCAAAGGACAATTATCCAACCCCTTACATCGATTAAATTATTGACGATTGTGCTGGAAGTGAAATGTTTTCATTCATGGATGGATTTTCCGGCTACAATCAAATCAACATACTCCCTGCAGATCAACCCAAAACAACTTTCATTTTTCCATGGGGAACTTTTTCTTATCACAAACTACCTTTTGGACTTAAGAATTTTGGCGCCACTTTTCAGAGGGCAATGTCTTATGCATTTCATGATATTAAACACATTGTGCAACCCTACCTCGATGATTTTCCTTCTCATTATTTGCATAGAGTAGATCATATCACTCATTTACGAGCTATTTTTATACGATGTAGGCATTACAAGATTCGTCTAAATCCTCACAAATGTGTTTTTTGCGTACAATCTGGAGGGTTGTTGGGATTTATTGTCTCAAAGGTAGGCATTCGTGTTGATCCATTGAAGGTTGAGGAAATCATCAATTTACCTCCTCCTTCTACTCTTCACCAACTCCAAAGCTTGCAAGGGAAAGAAATTTTTTTACGTCGATTCATTCCTAACTACGTCGAGTTAACGAAAGGTTTCACTAGGTTATTGAAACAGAATATTCCTTTCTTTTGGGACGAGATCGCTGATCAATATTTTGATGCTCTTAAAACGCATTGACCCATGCACCGTTACTGCATCCTCGCAATTACAACCAGAATTACTTTTTATACCTCGCTGCTTCCGATTCCACGATAGGGATGGTTCTAGTTCAAGAATATGAATTCCATGATGAACATGTGATTTACTATCTTAGTCGCAATTTGCATCCGACTGAAATCAAATATTCACATGTGGAGAAATTGGCCTTAGCAGCTATTCAAGTTGTCCAACGTTTTTGTCATTACATACTTTTACGCAAAACAACAGTGATTTCTGATTGTAACCCTATGATGTATACCTTGACCAAACAATTCCTAGGGGGAAAATACTCCAAATGGATTGTTATCCTACAGGAGTTTGATTTGGAATTTGAAAAGTTCAAATCAATAGAAATAATTGATATTTGCTAAACTTATGTGTGACTTCCCACGTACTGATACAGAAACTGTGGCAGAACAACCGATCCTAGATGAATCCTTGTTTCTTATTAGTACCATTGATCCTTCGTATGGAGATATCATTGTTTATCTTCAGACCCAATATTTTCGACCCGAACTTTCACAGTCACAACGACGTAAAATCCGTTTCCAGTCTCAAAAATATCATATTGTTGGCAACACACTATACCGTCATGGTGCAGACTCTGTTTTTTTACGTTGTCTCACCCATGAAGAAGCCAAAAAGGTTTTAAATGACTGTCACTCCAGAGCATGTGGCGGTCATATGTCTGGGTATGCCACAGCCCAAACGATATTGCGCGCAGGTTATTTCTAGCCGTATTTATTTAAAAATTGTATTTATGCGGTCTGAAAATGTCATAATTGTCAAATATTTGATTGAAAAATGCGTGCACCACCTGCTCCTCTTCACCCTATAATTGTTTTTGGTCCTTTTGCAAAATGGTGCATTGATTTCATTACATGTAACCCTCACTCAGCCAGGGGGCATGGGTATATTATTATAACAATAGATTATTTTACCAAATGGGACGAGGCGATGCCTACATTTGCGGCAGATGGCAAAAATGCAGCTACTTTCGTGTTCAATCATGTGATTTCTCGTTTCGGTGTACCCCAAGCGATAATTACTAATCATGGGAGCCATTTTCGAAACATCATGATGACTGAACTGACTGATCAACTTGGCCTGCGCCATGACAGTTCTACACCATATTATCCGTAGGCTAATGGTCTAGTTGAAGCGATTAATAAATTTTTAGTCACCATGATCAAACAAATCATTGGAATTCATAAGTCGAATTGGCATACCATGCTCTTTTTAGCGCTTTGGGCATATCGAACCTCAGCAAAAACATCAACAGGTTTTACCCCTTTTCAACTGGTTTACAGTTTAGAAGCGGTATTACCCATTAAATGCGAGATATCGTCACTCCAACTAGCCATAGAGTTACTACCAGCCACTTCTAAAGAGGAGAACATTTTTTGTACTTGGCTCAATTAGATGAATCGGTGCACCGCTACACTAGCCACCGAGACTCATGCGAAACGAATGAAAGCTCAGTATAATAGAAATGTTACACCTCGGATTTTTTTAGAAGGAGAACTAGTCTTGGTTTATGATCAAGCTAACGATAAGCTAGGGGTTGGGAAATTCGAACCCATGTGGCATGGTCCTTATATTGTCAAGCGACAGCTTGCAAAAGGGGCCTATGAATTGATTTATTTTGATGGGGTCTCTTTAGGAAAACCCAGAAATGGGCTTTATCTAAAGAGATATTACGCTTGATTTATGTGTGGAGATATTTCCTGTAGATTAGTTGTTTTTACCTGGTGTGTTGTAGATTAGAAACATGTGCCTAGTTTAATTATGCTTTTACTACTATTCCTGTGTATCTGGATTACTCTTGATATTGCATATGTTGACGTCTTTTAAAATATACATTAGTTTTGCTGATGGCACTTGTTGTAGTACACGAAATATCTCTTCCACAGCTTGGGTTATTTATTCACCCACTAACGAGTTAGTATCTATGCATGGGGTAAGCCTCGGTCAAACGACAAACAATATTGCAGAATATAGCGTAGTTATTGAGTTATTGTTTGAATCCATTTCATTTGGAATTTGGAGTTTGATCATTAGGTTAGATTCTGAACTCATTGTATTACAATTAAATCAAGTATATGCAATTAGAAACCCAGTGTTATTAAGATTATTTTTGAGAGTTCGTCTCTTGGAACGAGAATTTGATTATATTGAGTATCAACACATTCCAAGAAATTTAAACACATTAGCAGATGTAATAGCTTCTAGTGTGATTAACAAACATTTGCGATAATAAAAGCAGTAAATCAACATTCAATAACATTTTGTACAAGTAACTGAAAATAGTAGTATATCATAGCATAGAGTAGTGTTTCAAAAAATAGTACATCGTCCTCAATCATAGGTTCAAAATGCCTTATGACCGGGAAAAAAATGATACAAAAAATGATAAGAGTCTATACAATTGATCATCCACTATCCTTGGTAATGATCATGACAATATACTACAGCTCTCGCCACCCTACCTAAGAATCTCATGAACGGTCTAGGATCACCAATGACATATCTCTATAAGCGAGGAGGAATGTCATCTATAGTAGTCTCTGGGATGTCCAGAGTCAGTCGCTCCAAATGGTGTTCCAAATTAGTCAGGATTTCTACTATCTGATCCTGTGGTGGTGCTGCTACAGCTGCATCCATTTGCCTCCTATCAAAGCAGCAGAGAGTGACTGGTTGGCATGGACCCACATCTGCATTTGAAATTTCTGTTATCAGTTTTGGACGATTTAAAAAACAAAATAAAAATTAGAAATTAGAGCATGTCAAAGAGATTTTTTACCTGACTCATCCCACTGAGCTCCTGGAGGAAGTGGCATATCCTGATCTCCTCGATAATCCATCCCAGCATAATGGAAGTCCTCTATCATAAAAATTTGGTGTTCTAACCAACAGAAATAAGCTGGGGGAAATCGAACAATCTTTGTGCCCTCACTGTGACGGGACATCAAAGCAACCCATCAGACCATCTGAGGCTCTCAGACTCTACCGTAATCAACAAGAATATGTTGCGGGGCTAATAGAGGAATCCTCTCTAAAGAAAAAGTAACCAGGATAGATCCATATCTGAAGTTATTTAACTTCCCGCTTTTTGCTCTAGTAAGTTGGCCTTTGACATTAGCCAACAATGCCTCGCACCAGTTGAATATAGTGCCTCGGAAGTAGTCCACTACAATCCGCATTTGAGATCCAGTAGCCACATGCAAAGCTGCACTTCTACATAACTTGGTTACGGTAAATGAAATCACTTTTAATTCAGTACGAATGATAGTTTTAATATCAATCCATTTGTCTTTTGGATTAGCCTTATCATTGCAGACCTCTAACTGCAGGCTAGCAACAGATTGGCCACCTGGTCTAGCCCCAAATAGAGAAATTTGTTTGCCTCTTTTAGAGAAACCAGTCAAAAAATATATGTCCTCCAGCTCAATTTCGAGCCGGTTGCCTCCAATCACGAAACACTGGTCCTGAACATCCCACTTGTTTACCAACCAAGTGAGAAGGTCTACTTGAGCTCTCATGCCGCTGATAGCCCAGAATTTGAATAACCCACATGCTTTTAGAACTTGTAATGTAGGTGGATGAATCATTGTAGCTTCATCCACCTCCTCATGTTCACGTTCCTGCCAAATGAGCATTATACATATCCTATAATGAGCAAAATGAAAGATTAGAATCATTTTAAAACAAAAATTTTGGGTAATTTGGGAAGAAATTATTTTTTTAAATTCTTCACGATGCCCCTGCACTTTACGTTCAAAGATAATGCGTATCTCCACACGGGATCTGTGCTAAAAGTTCGGGGACACGACATTTTCTTTGTAAGAAAATGTCGGGGTCTGCAGGTACTGTGTGTCTTACCTGCGGACCCTCGAGGGTAGAATTTTGAACCTATTTCCTCTCCAAAAATGAATTTTAAACCCTAAATTAAGGAAATGAATGGATTAAAAGCAAGGAAAAGAGGATGTGGATTATCTGGAGTAGACAGTTTTCGATTTCAACGGTCGGTTTGTCCGGAATCTTCTCTGGAGCGTTTTTTGCCAAAAGCTCTCAAATCTTCACTCTGAACTCAAACGGTAAAAATGAATTTGGAAAACTCCTTTTTATAAGTTTTTGCGAATAAATGAAATTTAAATTTGTTTATTTTTCACTTTAAAAAGATGGTTTTTCAAAATATTTTTATTATTGAAAACAGGTACGTTTAATTTTTTTAGTTTTTGTGCAGAATATCAGATTTTTCAGGTGAAATGGTCATTTTTTACGAAGAGTATACTTTTATCACTTTTTTGGGCTCTTTAAAATTTATGAAAAAGAAAAATCATGGAGTCCTCTTTTAAGCCCTTATCAGACTCTCTAAAGATGAAAAGATTGCCGAGTACTTGACTATTCGAACTCGTTAAAGGAAATGAACAGCCGTCCTTTCAGTATAAGTTTACCCCTTTTCCGGACTGAAATGGACTATTTATGAAAAAGGTATATGTTGAATAATCATGGTCAATAGAGTTCTCTCCCGCATTATTTTATCCTTTTTTTAGGCTTGAGAGACTAAAATTACAAGAAAGTACACCCATGGAGTTTTCTTAAGTTTTTTCTTCTGACTCCGTAAAAATGAAAAACACTGATTTTCTCCTATACTGGACTCATTAAAATTTAACAGTAAAGGGCATGTCGATGACAAACAGGAACGAACCACTCCTTCTTAGGGTTTGATTTTAAACTAAGTTGGACTCATCCGAAGGATGAGCTTATAAACAAGCAAATGTTATCCTCCTCAAGCTTGTCAAAAATAAAGAGGTACTTGCCAGAAATGGTGGGGGAAAAGAGGGAAAAAGAATTCATTTGTTACACTTTGATTTATAAAAGCAGTATACCACTCTTGAACACGACACTTTATGTCACACTTCTACCTAGGTTGGGAAAATCCTTTGCCTGTCAGTTAATCAAACCAATTGAAGGTCTTCAGCTGGTTTTTGGGTATTAGCTTAGGGAAACTGTCACCAATCCATTCGTAGTGTCGTTATGTGTTCAAGAGGATAGTCAAACAAACCATTCAGCTTCAAACATTTGTTTCCATTCGCGTTGACCGTCCCTGAGTTAGTCCTTGAAAAAAATTTCTTCAAAACTTGATCTATGGTTTCGTGTCGTGATCTTGCTTACAACGGATCACTTTCTATCGACGATAGCTCATCATCTAGGAAGTTGATCTAGAATCCGTCAGTACCTTGGAATCTAGATACCTTAATGGTAGGTTTCTCGCCTTGGACGACAGGTTACGTCATTAACCTTCAATCGAACGATTCCATGAAATGTTCGACTTTAGATCACTTATTCACATTTCATGGATTGTAATAAGTACTTTAAGAGCCATTTTCATTATTGGTGGTTTCTCTCACACTTGTTAATAGTTCACATCATTGACCGGTAATCAAGTGGGTTCTACCATGTTCGACTTCAACACATTTAATCACATGGGTATAATCGTACTAGTTCGGGAAGCAGAAATCAAGACCCTGGATCTAGTTTCCACCATCCAGGCTACAAGGAGTTTTATTATTCATTATGCAGTATAATATCATTACATATGGTTGCGTCCATGCTGTGTCTACAATATTGATGTAATATTAAAATCATTTCTGTATCAAAACAAGTTAGTTAGGTCTAAGTATGGGAATGCCTACCTCAGTGATGATAAGTATGTATATATATATATATGTTTTGCATTGAATGTTTTACAGGGTCCCGACTAGGGTGTCCACAGGCTAATCTTTGAAATGATAAAGCACATTACTCTTCGAATGCTCTCAAACTTCGCACTTTAGGGTGCAATTTGTTCCACTAAAATTTGTCACCATGACGTTTTAGTACTCCCTTAGAAGTCTACAACATCAAAGTTCCTAAAATCAAGCCTTGAAATTGAGAGAAAAGCTCATAAAAGTCTTAAAAACACTTGTACCGCACTTTCTCTTAACATTTCCTGCGGTGCCACACCTTTTTGATTTGAATAATGCAGAGCTAAATGCACTTTTTCTTCATTAAGGGTGCAGACCCCTGTAAAAGGTAAAATGAAGGTGGAAAGTAACATTTATAAGCCCAACTGGAAGCTTCTAGAAGCAATTATCTGGTCGAAGGTTCGCTCCTATCATGTATGTTCATTCCTCCATTATGGGAACCTACCCCTTGATTTATGGAGCCCAATCCCTTTAAAAGAGAATTCTATCCCTTCATATTTGGAACCATAACCTACTCTCTTTTCCTATAAATTGAGGCCATAGTGCAGCTTCAAAGGTTAGAGTTAGTGAGTTAGACTTTGATAATTTTTTAGGAGAAATGTTGTAGAGACTCATACTCTCTTAATTGATCATTATGTGGGAATGATTACACACCCATGTGCATTTTAGCTGAGAGAGTACAAAGCTTGTCAGAGTAAAGGAAATGCCTGTTCCGGACCCTAGGAAGGCCTGTACGACATCAAGGTGGACACGGTTGTAAGGCTCTTTCTTCATCAAAGATAATATGAATGAATATTGCTTTCTCAATGAGTTCTTTAGTTAAGTAGCTTGTTTATCATGTTTTATCAATGATTTATTTAAGTAATTAGCTTATTTCTTGAATTCCTTGATCATCTTGATAGATATATGATTCGTGAATTAGTTTATACTATGCAGGTGCTATTAATTTTTCCATGTTTGTGATTGTAGATCTTTGAAGATGACTCTTTCAAGCAATTGGAAAGAAGATTACTACAAATAGCGCTGGACTACAGGTAGGTCCTCAAAACTCCTGTTGTAACTAATTAATGAATCGAATATTGTCTAGAGAAAATAGTTTTTATTTTTCTGTTTGTTGCTAGCTGTCCATAGGACACTTGCGAGATCTATCTTGTCCGCAAGAACGACTTATCCGTCCAACACCTTCAAATTAGAATTTGAATCTACTAATAATGTAGCTGAATACGAAGCATTTATCCTAAGTCTGCAAACAACTAAATAGATGGGAGTTCATTCTATCTCTGTTTTTGGTGATTCTGAATTAATAATAAGACAAATTAAGAATTGGTGTCAGACTAAACATCCCAGATTGAGGTCTTAGGTGTGGGATCTAGTTGAAAATTATTTTGAAGCTTTTAATTTACAGTTTATTACAAGAGAAGAAAATAGAATGGCAGATTCATTGGCATTTGTAGCCAGTACATTTAAGCCACCAATTAATCCAAGGTTGAGATATGAAATTGAATTAAGACACAGGCCTTCAATCCCTAATAATGTGAAGCATTGGCAGGTTTTTGAGGATGATGAGAAAATTAATCAATTTTTAACAATGATTGGAAATTTTGAAGACAGTCAAATTGATTTAGAAGTTGAGGAAAGTGATCAAAGTGATATGTCTAAAAATTTGAAACATTCAATTGGTGATTAGAAAATAATTCAGTTGAAGGATAATATTTTGCCCAGAGGATTGTTACCTCTTGAGAGGTTTTTTGATGCTAATGATGTGGCAATAAACCAGAAAAAGGTATCCCAAGATGGAGAAATGGAGGACTGTAATTTAGGAACTCAACATGAGCCTAAAATAGTCAAATTGTTTAAAGGAGTTCCTAAGGAGTACAAAGAAAGGTATGTAGATCCTTTTAAACAATTCATGGATGTATTTGCATGGTCATATGAAGATTTAAAAACTTATGATCTAGATATTATTTAGCATAAAATACCACTGAAAGATGGGGTTAAGCCACACAAGCAGAAGCTCAGACAAATTATCCCACTATTGCTGGATCCAATTGAAAAAGAGGCGAAGAAACTTTTGCAAGCAAAAATCATAGTTTCACTAAGATATTCAGATTGGGTTTCCAATCTGGTACCAGTCAGGAAGAAAAATGGAGAAATAAGATTATGTGTGGATTTTAGAAATTTGAACAGAGCTTCCTTAAAGGATAATTATCCTTTAGCAAAGATGGATTTTTTTCTGCAGAAAGTAACTGGAGCATTCAGGTTATCTATGGTTGATGGTTTTTCTGGGTATAATCAGGTGGCTGTGGAGAAGGAAGACAAAAAGAAAACTTCTTTCACCACACCTTGGGGAACATTCATGTATGCTAGGATGCCATTCAGCCTCATGAATGCAGGAGCCACTTTCCAAAGGGAAATGGATATTTCTTTTGTGGGTGATAAATTTGTAGTCATTTATCTCGATGATGTTACTATTTTTTCAAGTTCTGATGATGAGCACTTAGAACACCTGAGGAAAGCCTTCTTGAAGTGCAGAAAATTTGGATTATCATTAAATCCCAAGAAATATTTGTTTTCTTTAGAGGAAGGTAATTTGTTGGGTCACATAGTTTCAAATCAAGGAGTGAAGATTGACCCAGCAAGGGTTGAAGCTATACAGACAACTCCACTACCTAGAAGTAAAAAATATATCCAAAGGTTTCCAGGAAAAATCAATTTTCTGAGAATATTTGTTCTAAATTATGTTGAGATTGTCAGGAGAATAACAGATATGTTAAAAAATAATACTGAAGTAAAATGGGATAAAGATGCGAGAGAATCATTTGGCAGAATTAAAGAAGCTCTTCAAGAAGCTCCTGTTCTGATCAGCCCAGATTATTTGAAGCCTTTTCAAATCTTCTCATTTGCATCATCCTCTACTATTGATGTTGTGTTATTACAAAAAAATGAAGAAGGAAGTGAACAACCTATAGCCTTTTTCAGCAAAGTCGTCAGAGATGCAGAGTTGAAGTATAATATCCTAGAGAAGCAAGTATATGCTTTAGTCAAATCATTAAAGGCTTTAAAAACTTATATACTTCATTCCCAAATAGTAGCATATATGCCTAATTCTGTTGTAAAGGATGTGCTAGTATAGAGTGATGTAGAAGGAAAAAGAGAAAAATGGATTGCCAAAATCCAATAATATGATCTGGATATCAAACCAACAAAGTTAGTCAAAGGAAAGAGACTGGCCAAATAGCTAACAAAATCTAATTTCCAAGCTTGGGAATCAGTTTAATTGCACCTGTAGATGAAGTGACTGAAGAAACAGATAAGATTAAGACAAAGACGACAATCAAATATAAATTTCTCTGTTTAGATTGGTATAAAGATATTATTCATTATCTGTGTTTCTTTTCTTGTCCTCCTTCAATAAACAGAGCTAAGTATAGAGCTTTGAAACTCAAGGCTCAACCTTATGTTATAATTGAAGCTAAGTTGTATTGGAAAGATCCTACTGGTGTTCTGCCATTATGTTTGACAGAAGAGGAAACCATGGAGGTGATTAAATAATACCATGAATGCTTGTGTGGAGGTCGTTACAGCTGGAAAGTAACTACTCATAAGATTCTTAAATCAGGCTTTTATTGGCCCTCTTTATTTGCTGATTTATACGGCGCTGTTAGAAGTTGCTAGAAATTCCAATTGTTTTCAAAAAAGAAAAGGTTAGCTCCTTTACCTCTCCTTCCTGTGTTTATTGGAGAACCCTTTAGACAATGGGGATTAGATTTCATTGGAGAGATTAATCCCCCATCAAGTGGGCAGTTTAAATGGATTCTAACTGCTACTGATTATTTTACAAAATGAGTAGAGGCAATTCCTACTAGAAAAGCAAATGATTTGGTTATGATGAAGTTTTTAGAAGATAATATTTTCAGCAGATTTGGATGTCCAGTAAAGATTGTAACAAACAATGCTCAAGTTTTCAACTCAGTCAGGTTCATAAATTTTTGTCAGACTTATAATGTAATATTATCCCACTCTACATCATATCATCCTCAAGGAAATGGATTAGCAGAATCATCTAATAAAACATTGGTGAAAATCTTGAAGAAAACAATCAATGAGAACCAGAAGGATTGGGATTCAAAGCTGATTTTTGCTTTATGTGTAGTGAGGATGACTACTAAAAGATCCACTGGTAAGTCTCGTTATGAATTGGTATATGGTGCTCAGGCTTTGTTTTCCACTCAGCTAGCAAGACCAATAATTTATTTTCTTCAAGACTCTCAAGAGGAACCTAATGCCTTGATCAGAAGAATAAATAAGGTGATAGAATTGAGTGAAAGCAGAAATAAAGTCAGAGACAATTTGATCACTTATCAGGAGAAAATGAAGTCTATTTTTGACAGAAAGGCAAGAGAAATCATGTTTCAGGCTGGAGATCTGGTATTAAGATGGGATACCAGGAGGGAAGAGAAAGGGAAACATGGTAAATTTTATCCTTTATGGTATGGTCCTTACAAAATCTCTGAAGCCGGATCAAATAATACTTTCATGCTGGAAGATCTTGATGGAGAAGCAGTAGAACTTCCTGTAAATGGGTAGTTTCTGAAACATTATTTCCAGCACTAAAGGCAATTAATTCATTGTTGTACATATTCAGTTTCCTCTCACTGTATATTTCTCATCAAGCAATTTTTGACTCCATGCCCGAAGTGAAGGCACTGATCTATAGGTTCTTAGTGTTTCATGGCAAAAAACACTATCCCCAAATGGAGCCAAATGTTGTGGATAATATGCATATCCTTTTATTTTTAAAATATTTGAAAATATAAAAATATAAAAATATTGGAAAATATGTTAAAGTATCAAAATCTTATACTTTAGCATAAAAAATATGTGTGTTCGCCAATATCTGAGTTAAATTTTAAACATTTAAAATTTATATTAGTGGGTTTTGTATTTGATGGTTAAACATTCATTAATTTGTTGGGCAAAAAGCGTTGATAATTAAAGTTCCTATCAAAAGGCCCAACCCACAAGCACAACTAGCGCACCAGATATCAAGATGAGTACCTCCACAGTTGATCAGGTTGACTGCAAGGCCAACAGAGATGAACGGCGAAGATTGAGTGCGAAGGCACCAGCCAAAATTTTCCTCCGTACCTCGAGAGCCCCCGCAGTGATGTAAGACGCTGAGTTGGTCACAATTGTATTCCACGTCAGGTAGAATCAACAGCTCGCTGGCACCTCTTGTTAGCATTTAGTTTAAAAGCCGCGCCACCTATTTAAGGAAGGTATTCACTTGTTTTCAAATTATTCGTAATTTTTCGTGCTGCATCATGTTTCAGTTTTACGTTACCTACACAAATTTGACCACCTTGTTAATTATTCCCCCATAATTTTTCAACCATGGCTAAACTATCGTCCCTATCAGGTTCAGCTAGCCATATTCCTCTCATGGATACTGAGAGGGATATTTAAGATACCATGTGTTCTATAATTCACCTCCCTTTCTATCAGCTAGTTATCTTGAATGATAATGCTTCCACTGTGTATTTTTGCATGGTCAAGTCTGGAATTTTGTCTGCATGCATTCCAAATACCCATATTTTCCCTGAATTTATCTATTGGTTGGTGTATGTCATGTATCCAAGGAAGTGTTTTGTCATGAATTCCCAAGGAGAGAACATTCTACAGGCGTCCACCCAGTTAATCCGCTAAGCACTTTGCTATCCTCAGTCAGAGTCATCCATCCAATTTTCTGACGATTCGTTGGTACAATATTATGATAATATTGCAGGTGAAGAATTTAATCAGTTCATGTTTTATTTGAAACCTGACATGAAGCAGTTTTAGCCAGATTGCAAAGAGTTTACTATGGGGGTTTTTGATCTTGATTTATGCAGGAACAAAACAGAATAAACACATAACCATAAATACAAAGATGCAGCGGAAATGACACTTCATTTCATTAATATCAAAGAACTGAAATTTGCTTACAGACAGAATGGAAATAAAACTAGCTAGGGCACTGGTAGCTATCTCTGAGAAGAGATGTGGCGGCTACAGGCCTCTGAACTACGTTACAATGAGGCTCGAGGGCCTATTTATTATTGAGAAACAATGGAAAACCCTAAACATCCCAAAACCTAACCCTAGGAGATGAAGCGCCAAAACTATGGGCCCCGTTTGGGTAAATTGGTGTTTCAACTTCCCAGGGACGTAACTTTGGCATACTATCTCCGTTTGACGCACATGATACATCATTAGAAAGCTCTATCTGAGGACTACAGCTGTCGGGACGAATTTTATCAGAAAATTCGTTGGCGCTTTCATACCCAAAAAACGTCGTTTAGGGCCTCAAAACGGCTCCGGAAGTTCAGGACCCGAAAAACTGCTAAAAATAGTAAGTTATGCCGAAACTGAAAAACTGAAAGAGACAATGGTGGGGGCCAAGTGGAATAGGTGGGTGGCCACCAATATCCACCTGGATCATTCCTCCCCCCTTAGGAAGCAATGGTCCCCATTGCGTTAAGTTCCTCCATGAGATGAGGAAATTTCTGCTGAACTTGGTCCCTGGTGAACCACTTTCCTTGGTGCAGGAGTTGGCCAGCTTTGACAACCCGATACAGTTGGATCCTCTGTTGGCGAGTGTTATTAATTTTCATGTCCATGATACAATCTGTGGTGGCCTGTTCCATGCAGTCTGGGTTTAACTCTGTTGGTGTGAGTTGTTCTGCAATGTCCGAAGTGTCCAGTAGAGGTGGGCAGTAAGGACGAAGGCGATCCACATTGAAGACTGGGTGCAGACCAAGGAATGGTGGAATACTAAGCTCGAAATCATTGTTCCCTACAGCCTTGGTGATGGTGTACGGCCCGTATCGGAGCGGGCGAAGCTTGCGGTGAGGTCCAGTGAGGCGCTCCTTCTACAAATGCAACCATACTTTGTCGCCCACCTGGAAGTTGTGTGGCACCCGGTGTTGATCATGGCGCTGCTTGTACTTCACATTGGCTCTGTCCAATATATCATGAACCTGTTGGCGGATGTGTTGAATGCGCTCGATGAAGCTACTTGCTTTGTCAACTTCAGACTGGACATGAGCTGAATCGGCCTGAGCAGCTGCAAACGGCATGGCTATGTCAATGGGACATAGTGGTTTGAATCCCAAGCCCACCTGAAAGGGGCTATGGCCAATTGAACTGTGGAGAGCCCGGTTATAACTGTGTTGTACATAGGGGAGGCTCTCGTCCCATGTGCGTGGATGCTTTGAGTTGTACAGGCGCAGAATGTGTACAATCATTCTGTTGACTACCTCTGTCTGGCCATCTGTTTGGGGATGGAAAGCTGTGGACTTGGTGAGCTTTGTGTCCAACATTGACCAGAGGCTGGACCAAAATGTGCTGAGGAACCTGCTATCTCGATCTGATATGATAGACTGTGGGATCCCAAAGTGCACCCACACTCGTTCAAAGAAGAGTTTAGCAGTGGCTTCTGCTGTGATATTCTTCTTACAGGCCGCCATAATGGCCATCTTCGAGAATCTATCAATGACCACGAAAACACAGTCATTGCCATTCTTAGTAGAGGGCAGGCCCGACATGTAATCCATGGAGATGGATTCCCACGGTCGACTAGGGGTAGGTAGTGGAGTATATAGGCCTTGTTTCTTGATGGTTGGTTTGGCAATGGCACAAGCAGTGCAGGATCTGATGTGCTTCTCGACATCCTTTCGAAGGTTCGGCCAATAGAAATACTTCTGCAGGATTGCTACTGTTTTCTCGACCCCGAAATGCCCAGCGACTCGACTGTAGTGTGCTTCCCATATCATCTTGGCACGCTCGCTTGAAGGAACACAAAGGTGTCCCGTGTGACATAAAAGTGCATCTTGGAGGTGAAAATTTGGAACTTGCGTACCCCCCAAGAGTGCCTTGTAAGTTTGGCCGAATTCTGGGTCACTCTCATAGAGAAGCGGCCAATCAGAAGTCTCATGCCTACAAGAGTTGAGCATGGTGTGAGTGAATTTACTGGTGGTCTACTTATGGTTTGAGATTATTGGTGCTACCTTCTTGTACTTGATGTCAAATGAAACTTTTTGCAGACATGTGGACCACTTCTGATGGCTGACTATCTGCAACTTTCCTTATGTCTCGTATGAACTGCAAATGGTCCGTGTGGATGACTGTTTCCTTCCCCAAAATGTAATGCTTCCATTGTCGACAAGCTTGCACAATGGAATACATTTCTTTGTCATAAGTGGGATACTTGCGAACTGTGTCACACAATGTCTCACTGTGATATGCCACTATATGTCCCTGTTGAGTAAGAACTGCCTCAATAGCATAGTCGGAGGCATCTGTCACGATCTCAAATGGTTGTTGCAAGTCTGGTAATGTGAGCACTAGGGCAGAACAGAGGAGATTTTTCAATTCTGTAAACGCCTTCTGTTGAGATTCAGACCAAAATAATTTTTCTCTCACTCCTCGCTTGATGACTTGACTCAAGGGCCAAGTGATATGAGAGAATCCAAACACAAACCTACGATAGAAATTAGCAAGACCCAGAAAGCTGCGAAGCTCTGTTATAGTAGTCGGGGCTGGCCAATCCCGAATGACTTGGATCTTGGCTGGATCCACATGCACCCCCTTTTCATCAATAATGTATCCCAGATATTGAACCTGGGTCATACCAAACGTGCACTTCTCCAAATTGGCACACAACTTGTGTTGCCGCAGTGTTTGGAGGACTTGTCGGATGTGATGAAGGTGCTCTTCCCAAGTCTTGCTGAAGATCAGAATGTCATCCAAGTACACCACTACGAATGAGCTGGTGAATGGCCGCAAGATGTCGTCCATCATCCTCATGAAGGTTGCGGGAGCATTCGTCAACCCGAAAGGCATGACCAGCCATTCAAAAAGGCCTTCCTTAGCTTTGAAGGCAGTCTTCCACACATCCCCAGATATTGAACCTGGGTCATGCCAAACGTGCACTTCTCCAAATTGGCACACAACTTGTGTTGCCGCAGTGTTTGGAGGACTTGTCGGATGTGATGAAGGTGCTCTTCCCAAGTCTTCCTGAAGATCAGAATGTCATCCAAGTACACCACTACGAATGAGTTGGTGAATGGCCGCAAGATGTCGTCCATCATCCTCATGAAGGTTGCGGGAGCATTCGTCAACCCGAAAGGCATGACCGGCCATTCAAAAAGGCCTTCCTTAGCTTTGAAGGCAGTCTTCCACACATCAGAGGGTTCAATTGGTACCTGGTGATACCCAGACTTCAGGTCGATCTTAGTGAAATATTTTGCACCTTGGAGTTGGTCCAGAAGGTCATCAATCCGTGGGATTGGGTACCTATTCCGGATAGTGATCTTGTTCAGCGCCCGATAGTCAATACAAAGTCTCCACGTCCCATCCTTCTTCTGTACCAACACGATCGGGCTCCCACGGGGCGATGAACTTGGTCTGATGTGACCTTTCTGCAACAGCTCCTGAATCTGCCTCTTGATTTCATCATTTTCCAGAACAGAGCGTCGATAGATCGGTCCATTGGGTAGTGGCGCACCTGGGGTCAGATCAATCGGGTGCTTGACCTGGCAGTGCAGAGGAACCCCTGTGGGTGAGGTGAAGATGTCCACGTACTCCTCCACGACCTTATCCATTTGTTGTTGTCGTGCAGAGGGGCCCTGTCTGGAGGTCGTGGCCACAGTCTTCTTCTTGCCCTGGGGGCGGATCATCAGGAAAACGAATTTCCTGGTTTGGGAAATGAGCTTACTGCATTGTTTTGCAGTAACCAAAGAGATAGTCGTAGGAGGTGGTACCTTTGGTATCTTGTACAACTTATTTCCCAAAGTAATAATAACAGCACGAGGTCGAGACTCATACACAGCATGACGCTTCCACAAGTATGGTTGTCCTAATAATACATCAGAAACATCAATAGGGGCAACGTCACATAATACCTCATCCGTGAAGGGCTTGATGCTATAGGGAAGGCGGCACTGCTGGCTGACGCGGAGATCTCGTCCTTGGTGAAGCCACCCGATGGTGTATGGATGTGGGTGAGCTGTGGTCGGCAAGCCCAACCGCTTCACGACGTCTGCTGAAATGAGGTTCTTTTGGCTCCCATTGCCGACAATGAACTGTACAGGGGAGCCCTTTACCCACATCTGGGAGTGGAAGAGACGTTCCTCCTCCTCTGGATCTTCCGGTTCCTCCTTCTGGACCTTTGTAGTGGCAACAGTGGCGTTGAGCTCCGCATCAATAATCTGTTTCCCTTTTTCATTCCCCTTTTCAGGTTCTGATTCGGAGTCGGAGCATGCATCTGACTCAGAAGCCCTCATCTCGGCCACTAGCGACTGCTTGGCCCGACACTCACTTGTGTTGTGAGTGGAGCTCTTATGGAACTCACACCACTTTCCCGTGTCCTTCTTTGGATTTACGGTGTTGTTCTTTTCTTGTGGCTTTGACGGGTTGTCTTTAGCCGCCATGCCTTGGCTCTGTCCTTTGTTCTGCGGTTTGGAAGCACCTTTTCCTTGCTTTTGATTCGCAAATCCAAAGTCTCGCTTCTTCTATTTGAATTTCTGCTCAATCTTGGCAGCATACCGGTATGCCATACCATGCGAGGAGATGTCAAGGAACTCCATTTCCTCCTGAATGTATCTGTGCAGACAGCTGCGATACTTTAGCACCAAATGATTCTCTGAATCTTTGATACCCAACTTTGTGCACAGGGTATGGAACAGATTCGTCAGCTCGTGCACATCTTGATCCCTTTGTTGTCGCAGCGTGGTCCACTGTATGTACTTGTCCTCATAGCTCCCCACGGGATAGTACTGTTCCTTGACGATGTTAGCCACCTATAATATTTTGTTATACCAAAAGGTGGCTAAGATCTTTTTTGAGCCTCCAAGGAACAAATTTTATCACTAAAAATTGTTGGCTCTTGAAGTCTCTTTAAGGCCTCATGCCTCTGTCCCAAATCCTCATTTGTTGTCGCATTTTATACTCAGAAAATTATGCTGATTTCATATAACAAACTGCTGAAGAAACCATCATTTTCTTCCCCTTTTTTCTCCATATTATTCCTCTATTGTTTAATGTTTAATGTTTTATTTATTATTCTCTTGACCAAAAAACCAATAGACATAAAAATAAACT